>VYZW01056107.1:0-54587 GCA_013401315.1 Balaeniceps rex
AAAAGTAACTCTAACTCAGCTGAAACCAGGACACTCAGGAGCCGCCAGCTGCAGTTAGCATGGTGGTTGCAAGGGTGCGCTGCTGACTAACGGTCAATGTGTCCACTGTGGACACTCGCCCCATGCTGCCTTTTCCTGGCGAGCTGCTCGCTGCCCAGGCAGTGCCTGGCCTGTAGCAGCTCTGCATTGGCATTAGTGCCATCCTGCTCACGGCTCAGCAACTCTCTACTGCCAATTCACGGGGCGGCAGGGATGGTGCTTGCAGTCATCCTTGTCTCCTTTCATCCTGCCCGACTGCGCTGACAGGGAGAAGTGGAGAACCTGGTCCAGGCTGTTGGTTTTGATCGCTGTACCATTCTCCGCCAGCGTGAGTAGCGGTGGAAGAGGGAGAGCACAGGACTCAGGTGGAGGGTTGCCAGGGCAGCGGGTTGGGATATGGAGAAAGAGAGAAAGGATGCATAAGGGGAGGGCTGGGGAGGGAAGTAGAGAAAGCCACCAGCTGCAAATGCAGCTCCTGGACGAGCACAATGCTTCCCAGTGCTGCAGAGAGCAAGCACAGCAGTTTGCCATGGCCCATCCCAATGCTAGTGCCACGTGCCATGCAAGGAGAAGAGGCTTAGGGTTGAGAGCAGAGGTTGGGGGACATAGGTCAAAGTTTATCTCTGCACAGATCTTGACCTTATGCAGGGGGGATACTCACCTGTATACTTTCAGTTGTAGTATGCTCTTGCTGCCTGGGAGAACTGGCATCCTGCTTTTGGCAACGCTGCGGGGAAAGGAGTTTAGTGTCTCAGGGCTCAGCTCAGTCACATTTCAGGACCCTGCCAAAGCCCCATGGCCCCCATGTGGGTTTAGCAAGCTGGGCTGGGCCCCTGGTGCAGCTGGAGAACCCAGTCTCTAGTTTTTGCCCAGGGGATGGTTTCAGCCTGACCCATCTTACCTCCTTGCTCTGCAGGGTGCTGCTGTGCAAGCGCCAGGAGTTCCGCCCCGCGGAGTGGATGGCCCAGCAGTTTCTGGGTGTTGTGGCTTGGGTCTTCCCCACCATTTACTCAGTGCCTGTGGAAACAGTGGCCAGGGCTATGGTGGCCAGTGTGCTGCAGCCAGGCGAGGGGAAGGTGGAGGTGCTGGAGAATGGGGCCATCCACGAGCTGGGAAAGGCAGTGCCCCAGCAGGGCACGTAGAGCAAAAGGGATGGGCAGGAAAGAGCTTGATTCACCATTCAGATGCTCTTCTGGGCCGAGGATGAATGCACGTGTGGGAGAGGAGGGGGGTGCTTGCATGGCTAATGTGGAGATAGAGGTGCACTTCTTTGCACGGCAGCTGATTCTGTCAAGTGATCAAAAATGCAGGAGCTCGGCTGGTGGGTGAGGAGAAACAATGTGCTCTGCTGCCTGGATCCAGCATGCGAATCCGGATAAAAATGGTGTAATCCAGGCAATTTCTTGAATTCAGGCCTTAAATAAAAACCTGTGACTGGTCTGTCTGTGCCAACTTTGTGTTGAAATTATGTTTGTCTCCTGTATGTTGCCAACCCAACCGCATCTGTTCACAGATTGTGTCTTTCGGTGACACTTTCAAGGAACACTCGCAGGCAAGTGGCCATGCTGTAGACGGACGCAGGAAAGCAGAGACGTGCGTAGCTGCCTGTGCTGAGGCTGCATCCCACAGAGCACACAGTGGCACCGGTGCTGCTTGGATAGCGGAGCTCCTGGAAGCTCAGCAGCAGTTGCTGGTGTGCCTGGGGCACCGGCTCTGCCCGCAGTAGGTCTCTGCAAACACGCAGTATGTGCCTTATCCTCGGCGATCTGCTCTGGGTGCAGAGCGGCTGCTACAGGGATGCTGCTGTTCAGATCCAGGCTGTCACTTTAGTACCTATAGTAGCATAAACACCATGCAAATACTTGCATAGACTTGAAAACGCCTGTCACCGCTGGCTCCTCTGGGCTTTCCTTATGGACACAAGTGAACCAGAGCTCAGCCCTGTTGCCAAGGGTGCGCTGCGTGTGCAAGAGGTGAGGCCAGCCCCGTGCACGTCTCGGGGTGGGCTTGCCCCTGCCCTGCATTGCCCGGGTGCTGGAAGGGGAGCAGGTCCCTGCTGCAGGCACAGAGCAGGCGTGAGGAGCGGCACCGTGTCCCAGCCGTGGCCCCGGCCATTCTCGGGCCTTGTGCTTGGGGTCGAGGAACTTGGTGGCTCCACAGCTGGGACGCAGGACTTACGTGACTCCTGAATTCCCAGCTGGCCAGAGTCCCAGTGTTCTGGGTAATGCTGCTTTCCAGGGTTTCCTCCTCTTCAACCTCACCCGTGGCTCCTGGGTCAGTGACTTGGATGCAGCAAGCGGAGGGAGCCAGGACCCCCTGTCTCCTTCCTTCTACATAAGCATTTTAATCATCGGGCTGGCCCTCAGAAGCTTGGTGGAGGCAGTGGGATGGTGTAACCCCACACTGTGTGTTACCCAAGTGACTCCTGAACCATGCACAGGTCTTAGTTCAAAGGTAACAAATGAGGGGCCACGGAGCTGTAATTACTGATGAGACTGTCCTGGTGAGAGCAAAAGCAGTAACTTTAAAGTAATATTTAATGTCAAAAGGGAAATGAGAGGTAGGCTGGCCTTAAAAAGGCTGATGTGCTTATACAGGGGAGTGGAAATGAACACCTGAAGTGGCAAGACCTTAGAAGTGAAAATTGTGTATAGATGAGAGAGTAAAAAAACTAATACAAGCTCTGGCAAGTTACAGGTGAAAGGCAGGCCACAGAAGATTTGAGGAAAGCATCCTAAAGGCATAAAAATTAATCATGACTATGTGAGAAGCAGAAAGCTCTCCAGAGAGCCCCGGGGACAGGACGTGATCAGGCTCTAAGAGAGGGAAGGAGCCATCACGGAAAAGCTTGGTGAGTTACTTGCATTGGCCTTGTGAAGGAGCTCACACTAGGTTCATTCCTTAGGGGACACACATTTGCATGACTGTCCCAAGGCACTGGTGGGGGGGGGGGAGAAAAAAGATTTTTAACCCCATTTTTAGAACACATGGTTAAAAATCTGCCAGAAGGACTGCTCAGATGAACTGCAAAATACTCGCATGGGTGAGAATTACAGTGATCCCTCTACCAAAAAGCCAATGTTGTTAAATATGATGCTAATTTTTAAAAAGTTCCAGTGGGAACCAGGAAACTGCAAAGCAGCGAGGCTGCCTTCTATAAAAGGCAAGTTGTTAGAAAGGATAATAAAGTCCTGAAATAACAGAGCCCAGGGTAAATCTGGTGTAATGGGAGATTCCACGTGGCTTTTGAGGGGGCAGTTGCAAGGCACAAACCTAGAGTGCTCTTGGAGGAAGCCAGCCATTGTGTACACAAGACAATCTGGTCCTCAGAGTGCACTTGGATGTCCAAAAAGCTCTCCCAGAAGGGCTCTTAAAGAAATTAAGCTGTCGTGGGAAGAAGAGGAAGGTCTGGGTAGTTTCTTATTGGAAATATTTTCTTAGCACTCTAAAGCCTTGAAATGCACAAACCAAACATTTCTTACTGGACAAAGGTCTGTGGAAAATACAAGCTATTTCTGTGTAACCCTTGTTTCTGCTCAACGGTATATGGTTTCCTTTTCAGTGTTTCAGCGAAGTCTCTGCTAAAATGCGCAACTGCAATCCCAGCACACGGTATAGCTTCCTTATGACCCTCTCACATGAAGCTTCATCGCTCGTTATGGACCTCAATTTCCCCAGTTTGCCCTGTGCATCCATTAAACCCCCACCCTGGGGCAGTGGAAGAGATTGTAGAGCATTGGTCACCAAACTACAGCAGAGCCACAGGACTGGGGGATTTGCCCACCCAGGACTGAAAGAGGTAAAGTTGTCTGTCTTCAAGGGACAGACCTCATTCCTCCATGGGGTCTCACGGGACAAAGCTCCGGGCTCCTCCAAGCAGCAGGAGGTCTGCAGAGCTGGAGCCATGCCCCCAGCGTGCCTGGAGAGGCTGTCTGCTTTCCAGGGGCATGCGGCCCCAGCCCCGGTGGCAGCTGGAAGGAGAGCACGTAAGGGTGCTCGGTGTCTGCTGGACAGCAATCACACAAACCGCCTGATCCCACAGATCTGAGCTCCCCCGGGATTTCTGACGCTGACTTTATTACTGAAGATTAAGGAGAAAAAAATAACTTGTGTTCCCAATGGCTCAGCAGCCAAGCGCGAGGCTGCGGAGGTTTCCCATGTGGTCCCACGGCGCCGCTGCCCTTCCCAGCCCAGCGGCTGTGAGAACCACCGGCACCTCTCGCCCACCCCGCGCTGCCACCTGCTCCCCTCCGTGCCAGAGGTGCCCAGCCGGCTGGCAAAGCACCCTGCGAACAGCACCTCGACTTCAAAGGAGCCTTTCAAAGCAGCCACCGAGCTGGCAGGCACTGACCTGACGCTCGGGATACCCTGGTGACATCCCTGCTAGCAAACAAATGGCGCTGACACAGTCTCTGGTCCGGAGGGCCACTGGCACAGCCCAGCAGACCTGCAAGCTTGCAAGGCTGCAGTCTCAGAGAGCGGGGGGGCTGCACCCCAGCTGCTGGGAGATGCGGCAATTGGGCTCTGGGCTATCCCCAAATTGCGGCAAGGCCTTGCTAGTAACAGAGTCTACCCCCCCGACTCCTCTGTGAAAAGAGCAAAATGAAGCCTGTGAAGGAGTAAAGCACCTCCAGCCTCTGCGGCTGCCGTTGTTTCCTTCCCCCCTCTGTGAGGCACAAGGGGGGCTGGTGGGCATGTCAATGCCGGGCAGCAGGAAGGGGCAGCCCCCCAGTCCAGCAGGTGTGGCCCCCCTGCTTGGGTGCATCTGGGGGTCTCTAATCAGCACAAACCCAGGGAAAAGTCATTGAAGCATCTCATCCTCTGAAATTTTACCGCGTACTTTTTTCATTCAATTTCCATTACAAACCAGTAAAAAGGTAACCCAAGCTCTCCAGGGAGGCATGGTTTCTAGCAGACTTCAAGCTTTCAGTTACTGCACTCACACGCTGAAACGCAGACGACATTTGCTGCATAATCCCAGAACAGCAGGAGACAGGATCACAATGCAGGTCCAAAATCCACCCAGGAGCCAGAGCCAGGCACACCTCTGACATGGCTCAGAGGGGCAAAAGCGACCCAGGGCTGAGCTTAAATGTCGCCCTGGGCGCTGGTCAGGGCAATTAAGGCTGTTAGTGCCCTTGGAGTCTGGCCAGCCAGGTTGGGAGCAAGGTCTCCTATTCCCAGCTCCAAGCTGTGGGTGTTAAACAAAGCACTTGGATGCACATTTTCAAAGTCACCAGGCAGCTGAGGCTGGGGACAAGCGTGTGGCAAATTTTCAGGGTGAACCCTGAGCCCACAGCCCAAGCAGGATGCCCAGGGGATGCCCTGGCTGGGGTGGAGCAGGAGGTGGAGGCAGAGCGGAGCCGCACACCCTCCGTGTGCCTGTGCCGGAGCGGGTGTAATTGCACAGGCGCTAGTGTGGGGTGGCAAAGACCTGTGTTGGTGTGAGTAGGTCCTGCTACACAAACTGCAAAAGAGTTGGCGCTGAGGCCCCCATACCCACCCTGCATGTGTTTGAGGGCTTTCCCCTTGTGCTGGCTCTAGTCTGGCCGTGCAGATCCAGGCGATGAGCTGTGACCCTGCCAAGGATGGGCCGTCACATCCCAGCTGGAAGCCAGGAGGGAAACGTCCGGGATGGCTGCAGTTACCCTCTCCGTGCTAACTTGGGGGGCCGCCAAGCCAGGGCTTTGGCTACCGGGCCCCTCAGAGCCAGGCTGGTCCCCATCTTTGCCATGATTTGCCACGATTTGCCACTTGGCAGGTAAATCTCTGGGGTTGCACCTACACTGTGTCTCGGTGCCCAGCTGAGGCTGGGAGGAACTCATGCCACAGATGTCACCACCACAGGGAGGCACTGGCTCCGTGACTGTGAGTTTTAGTGGAGCAATTAAAAGATCTTACCTGACCAAACAGAAACACCTTGGCGCTGTGCAGCACCCAAGCTTTAGGTGAATGAGGGGCTGCGTCCCAGAGGGGCAGCGATGGTGCAGAGCCATGCAGGGGGAGGCAGGGACTGGTCCCTGCTCAGGCCCCACATCGTAGGCGGCTCTGGGCTCTGGCGTGTGTTTTAGTGCTCTAAAAGGGGATGGAAAAAGGGTCCAAATTTTCCACTTAACAAAATTCTGGGTGGGAATCCTTTTGGGCCTCATCAAAGTGTCACTGTCAGATAAAATCAGAACATTTGCTATGATTAAAAGACTTAATTTTTTTTAAGCTCATGTTAAAATGAATTTGTTCTGGAGCAAAAGTCATGGTTACCCACCAGCCAATAACCACTGTTGAAGCTGTGGATATTTTGACGTTAGCCACAGCCTTTAAATGACCAGCAAAACTTCTCCTAAGCACTTTTATTTTTATGAAAGTGCCATTATTCATTGAAAAAAAACCTCACTTGAATGAAGCATTTCTACCTAGGTCTTCTAAATACTGACCCGCGGCCTGATATATCATTAAGAGGAAACCCTGTGGGCTTCCTGAAACCACCTCAACAGCAGCTCGGCCTTTCCAATTTGATTATTTGATCTCACCCTGGAAAAACCACATTTTTTCCCCCCCGTGTGAGCTTAGAGAGGAGAAAACAAAATCCAGAAGCCGCTGGGGCTGGGGCCAGCTGCGGCGGGACGGACGGCATTGGTTACGGGGTTGGCAGGGGTCCAGCTCCCGGCGCTATATAGGAGGGAAAGGGGGGAGCTGGGCTGCAAACGGAGCCGCTGCTGCCTGCTTTAGCCATCGCTCACACTCTTCTCACGGCCGAGGAAAACTACAGCCTGCCAAGATGTGCAAAGGATTAGCAGCGCTGCCCCACACGTGCCTGGAGAGGTGAGAGCGGCCGGCTGGCGCGGGGATGCCGAGGTGCCTGCCTCCCCGCAGGGCTCTGCCGGGGGCGGCTGGGGGCAGAGAGGCTCTTCCTCTGCACATCCCCATGATGGACATCGCTTATGGGGACTGGGATGGCCCAGCTCTGAACTGGGAGGGAAGGGAGGCTTGCTGGCAGGGGCTCAGCAGGATGCTGTGCATGGCTGGGACCCTTGGGGGGGGGGCCGAGCGCTGATCCAGTCCCAAACTCTCCCCTCCGGTTTGGGAACATCTCTGCTGGGCAAGCCCGGGCTGGCCCAAACCCACCCCTCAACCTCAGCTGCCGCCCTTCATGGGCCCGGAGCAGGAGAACGTTGTCCTCAGACCTTAATGTTTGCAAAACATGGAGGGGGAAGAAAAAAGCAGGAAAGTTGTTGCCTTTCTGAGGCGAAAACAGCCCTGGCTCCAAAGTGCCTCCAAATCCTCTTTAACTGCTGCGTCTACCTCGCATGCGGATTAGCCGGCCCTGGCCCCTCTCACGAGGTTCGGCTCTGTGCAGAGTGCCTGCTCTGCCCTGCTCGTGATGCCCATCCTCATCCTCATCTTCATCACCCTTTGCCCCGGTGCACACCTCGAAACCTGCCCTGGGGGGTGGTGGTGCCTCCCAGGCTGCTCTCACCCCTTGGGAACCCAGGCAAGGCTCCAGCCCCCAGCCATTTCCATGCTGATTGAAACCTTCCCCCTTGTCCGCTCCTGTGGAGCTGGAGGGCCTTTGGAGGGGGTCCAGTGAGAAGCAGAGGTACAAGGCGGGCCACGGCACGAGGCTGGGGTCTCCCTGCAGCAGCAGGGCACTCGATCCTTCACCTAAGGAGGAAAATTGGTAAAAGACTTTGAATTAATTACCCAGCGAGGATTTCCTCGCAGCTGCAAATGCCTTAGTACTGGTTTTTAGATGAGAGCAAGGGTGGTGTTCACTGTCCTGGGGGGAGCTCAGGAGAAGTCCTCCTTCGTCAGCTAAAGCTGATGCTGCTTGCCCAAAAGCAAGGCAAATTCCCATCACAGGCACAAACAGGAGTGTGGGCCTGTGACAATTTCCTTGCTTGAAATGTGCCCTTTGGCCATCGTCATGGCCCCATGCTCCACCTTGCCTGGTCTCCTGCACCCTCCTGTGCCATGGGCAGCACTCTTCCAGGTGTGGGTGAACAACAACATTCCTGCTCTGCTATCATCTTTGTTGTCACTCTTCTGCTACTTTCTAATACTACCTTAGGTTTTTTCACTGCTGCTATGCTGATGCTTTCACTGACCCCTGTTACACCTTCAAATCCTCACTCTTGAAAGGCCGCTTCACTTACAGCCCACCATTTTATACACGGAGTTAGGACTGGGTTTGTCCCATGGGCATCGTTTTGTATTGCTCTATGAGGAATTTCAACAGCCGCTCCATTGCCAGTCTCATGAGAGCCTCCTGCAGTTCCTCACAACTGGTCCCCAAGTGCTGTAGCCAGCTAGCACAGTATCTGCTGCTCGGCCCTTCTCCCCGCGTGTGTGATGTTTAACAGCATGATCCCAGCCCACGTTCCCCTAGGACCATCCCCACCAAGGAAAACACACCATGTCCCCTATATGTTGTGTGCTACCTCTCCCACGCTGTTCCCCACACCATCATCCATGAGATGACCTTCCCCCCTGCAGCTGCCGGGGGTCTGGAGAGCCCATCCAAGGTCTCCTGCAGACCCAAGGGGCTAGTACCCCCCAACTCTCCCCAAGACATGTGCTCACTGGGCCCTTCAGAGAGGGCCGATAGGTTTGAAGGAATCTCTTCCTACTGCCAGAGCTGCCTTGACTCCTCTCCAATAGACCATATTTGTCCATGTGTCCACCACGGCTGTCTGATACAGCTGCTGCTGACATGCCCGTATTGTATCACACTTGCAGCTTTATGGCTCCTCGAATCCCCCCTGGAGCATTCCCTCCAGCACCTCCCTGCCCTCGGGCACAGCAGCAGCTTTAGCTTTCAGCTATAGCTTTAACTTCTTCGAACTTCTGTTTTTTGTTTTGTTTTTAAAGCTAGAGTCTCTCCTGGCCCTCCTAGCAGCCTTGTTGCTCTTGATGTGTTTGACAGAGCCCATATTTTCTTTTAACGCATCTTGGAAGCTGTTTCTCAGGCTTTTTCTTGGCTTGCTCCTGTATGTTTTCACACTTAACCTTCCACAGTTTATCGTCCTCTTGCTTTTTCTCACTCGGACATAGCTGGGGGGTTTTTGAAGGGTGCCTTTTTGTTTATAACTGCCTTTTTTACCCTGCTGTTTAGCCTTTGCTGAAGTCTTGCTTGAAAGCTTGTAATACATCTGCTGGAGGACGCCAGGATGATGTGTTTGAATAGTCTTCCCCTCCCGCCAGCCTGCAAGTGCTCCGCAATCTGGCTGTCCTTTCTCGCTTCCTTTCAACAACCTTCCTCGTCTCTGCAGTCTCCCCATATTTCATGAAGGCCCCACAGCCGAGGCCTTGTGTGGGGTGGGGAGGTTCTTGCTGCTGTCCCCACACTGGGACCTGCGGGCCTTCAGCAGGGTGGGCAGCCGCTGGTGGTCCATCAACAGCCCCATGGGATGGATGGAGCAGGGTTGGAGCCATCCAGGGAATCCTGTTGGGAGCAGCAGGCGGTGGGGCTGCAATGTAGGTCCAACATCGAGTCAGGAGACCAGGCTGGGGAGAAGCCCACCCACAGCACAGCTAAAGGAAAGGTGGTCCCAGGGCTGAGTTTAAATGGAGCCCCCAGCTGTGGGCAGAGCATGGAGCTCAGCTGGGGCTGCTCAGGGCCATTAAGGCCCATTAGTGCCCTTTGAGCCCGACAGATGCTGGCGCTAAGTCACTGTCAGAGGGTGGCAATTGGACAGCAAGATTTTGAACCAGGTCTGAGCATTATCCAGGACAGTGCTTGCGTGAAGCCGCCATCGATTGCATCCATATCTTGCACGTGCGTTGGCCCCACCTGCACCAGGATGGTGAGGCCCCCAGGTCCTGCTCAGACAGTGGCAGAGTCCTGGTCCTATCTTCCCACCTTCTTAGGCTGTCATGTGTTAGATTTGGCTCTCGGCGCCCCTGCTCCCAGCACAGCCCATGTTTTCCCCCTGCCTGTTTGGGACACCCTGGCATCCACCGCCCTTGCTTCAGAGGCAGGAGAGCCCCTTCCCCCTCGCTCTTCACCCCTGCTCCTGCTAGATGAAACCCCCACGATTGGGTGCATGGTCCGATCGCCTGGAGGGGACCCTCCCTGGTGCACAGCACCCAGCACTGGCAGCAGGTCAGCCACAGCAGCATCCCCGGCTCTGCCCTCCCGAGCACGGGATGGTGGCAGAGGCACCAGGTGTCAGTTGGCATTTCTGCTCAGGCCGTCTTTGAGAGATCCTCCCCGAGCCCACGTGTCCCCTTCCCTGCAGGGAGCAGTGGCCACAAGCACAGACGTCTGGGAAAGCAGAGCCGGGGGGGGGAGGCTGTCATGCCCCATCAGCTTTCCTAGGGCACCCTCTGCACCCACCCAATGCCTCGGTGCTAATGGGGCTGCAGCTCCTGCTGCCTTCACCCACTCCTCCTCGCAGCAGCTGTGCCATCCATGTGGGTTGGGGCTGTGCCGTGGTGGTCCTGGCACAGCAGTGTCAGCCCGCGGGGTGCCAAGGGACACCTGAGGCTCAGAGGAGAGCCACCCCCAGGCTTTGGGCATCAGGAGCCAGCTCCGGCTTGGAGCAATTATCCACATTTTATTTATTCATTAGAGGGAGTGGGACGAACTGTGCATGGCAGCATCCCTGTCCCAGAGACACCTCGGTGCAGGGAGCGTGGGGACCTCATCACCCTTCACCTACAGTCCTGGTCTTTCCAGGCAAGATTCAAGCTTTCTCAGAAGCACGAGCAACGGAAGCTGTCCCTGTAGCTGCTGACATTTTCCATGAAAACAGTTGGATTTCTGGGTCTGCTCTGCCCCATGCTGTACACCCGCCGTGGGTAGTCCATGCAGCCCCAGGCTGGGCTGCTCACTCCAGCTGGCCCTGCTGCCCGCTCCTGTGTCGACTGGCGCTGGCCTTGCTGGCCCCTGCCCGCTCCTGTGCAAGGGTGGCTGTCGGGGGCAGGTTTCTGCAGCAAGAAGCGGGGGACAGCCGGCAGGGGAGCAGAGCCCACGCCGGGTCTCAGAAAGCCACCTGCGGGGACTGGCGGGTGGAAAACCAAAACACAGAGGGAGTTTTACAGGGAGGGGAAAGAATTGAAGGAATGGAAATTAAATAGCAGACATAGCAAGCAGACGTCGTCCACAGAGGGCTCGTGAAAATAAACAGCAGAGAGAAGTGCAACGAGCCCTGACGCTGTGGAGCTGCAGCCTGGCTTCGGCAGCCGCACCGTGGCGAAGGCACCGAACCCAGCTGGCCCGTGGGGAAGCAGCGTGTCCCCTTGCTCTCATCCAACCCCGTGCCAGTGAGCCTGGAAGTCACCAAATGCTGCTGTGCCAGGGAAGAGTCCCTGCCCTGCCAAGATGGGGTTGGGGGGGTATCCATTTTCACCCCTTTATTTGTTCAGTCTTGTGCAGCACGCCCGAGTTCTCTGCAAAAGCTCGGCTTGCTGTTGCTACCAACACTGAGCTGCAGCAGAGGGGAGCCTCCTCGGTGGCTTTGGATGCTCAGGACCACATTGCAAGTGGTATTGCACAAAAGGTCACATTTTGGGAGACAGCTGGACCTGCTGTCAAGCCCCAGGACCCCTCTTGTCTATCTATCCTCCAAATGGATGAAGGATGAAACTCTTGCTAGTCAGACTACTTCACCTCCTGAAACCCTGCTTCCCCCTCGGCCCAGGGAAGGCAGCACCTAGGAGTTACCTGTTTGCAGGACCCTTCCCATTGCAGACGCAAGGCTTATATACAACTTAGGCATGAGCAGAGAAACCGCAAGCACTAGCAGGAAGCGTGGCGGGCTGCTGGCAGCATGCATTGCTGGTGGTCCCCAAGAGAGCAATAGAAAAATAATATAATCCTAATAAAGGCGCCTAGAAAGGAGGAAGCCCCCAGCCATGAGTGCTTGGGAGGGTCAGGGGTGGGCACAGAGCACACCAAGGAGCATTTCACTCTGGTTTTGGCAAGTATAGTGGTGCGTGCTAACATATGTGTTAGCAATAGCATCCCCTGGGACTGGGAGGATTTTGGCTGCGTGGTGTGAGGGTGCTTGGCTGCAGAGTGCTGGCCTCAGGGGCTGCACCATGCATCGCTGGAGGCAGAGACCTCAGAAAGTTCAGGGGACATGATGGGGACAGTTTCCTGCTCCCTCTGGCTGCAGACCAGGACCTGGGGAGGGCGCCCTGCTCCAGAGGCCATCGGTGTTGCGGGGCTGGCGGGCGCGACGTGCGATGGGGCTCAGCGTGGGGCAGGCAACGCGGTGCAGCCCAGCACAGCACCCTGCACACCCTCCTCTCCAAAGGGAGTTCTTTCATCTTCTCGACAGTGTTTCCTCAGAGCACATCACTATAGAAACTGAGTGCTGCACACACATCCCCTAATTCACCCTTGGAGCAGCCCACCACCAGCTCCACTGATGCAATTATCCCAGCCCCAGATGGAGACAAAGCAAAGAGATGGAGATCAAGAGCTGCCGCTAATTCTGAGTGCCTGGCTTGAAATGCCTCAGCCAGGCACCTTTACAGCATTAGGGTCCATTTGTCTGTGTGTAATTAATTACATAGCTTTGTACCTCATCAGCAGCCGTGCCGGGATCTGTGCGGGCGCAGGGCAGGGACCATCCCTGCTGCCCCATCCCTCTGCCTGACCTGCCTCTGCTTGTCCCCTCCCCAGGGCCAAGGAGATTAAGACCAGGCTGGGCACGCTGCTCCAGAAGCCTGACTCAACCATTGACTTCATCATCCCCTACCCAGAGAAGCCAGAGAAGCCACCCAAGGCCCAGAAGTGAGTACCGTGCTGGGGTGGGCTGCGCTGGCACCCATGCCTGGCCAGGGGAGTGGATATGAGCCCTTCTTGGGTGCAGAGGAGCTGAAGCCCCTGCTGCGAAGTCTGGGGTGGGCACAGAGGGCTTTACGTGGCAGGCGGCTTGTGGCAGACTCCTCATGACCCGCCGGCTAGGTGCGGGCTCAGAGAGTTACGTCAGGGCAGCATAAGATGTGTCAGGCAATACAGCTTTATGGAAACCAGATTTCTCACAGAAACTCAATTTACTTTTGATGAGATTTCACATTCATTCGATAAAGGTTTTGCCAGAGGTGTACGGCACTTGGACTTCTGAGTCACCTGCCTCGGCCCAGAGGTGCCAGCCTTGCACAGCCTGGTGGCTCCAGGACAGCAGCGTGTCCCTGAGCTGGATGCACGGCCCCACGGCATGATGCCTGGCTCTGGGCAGCTCCACAATGATGCCACCATCTCACCTTATTGCCTTTGTCCTGAGCCTCTGCTCTCTGGCACCGAGCTGGTTTAGTGACAAAGCAAAGCAGAGAAGCTAGAGAGGCTGATGGGCTGTGCTGCAGGAGTAACAGTTCAAAGAGGACAAAATAAACCAAAAAATAAAATAAAAAAGTGTTAGCTTAAATCTAAAAGCAGGATGGCTTCCTGGACATAGGGTGATGGCCTCACTGGGGGTACCTCCAGCCCAGCCTCAGGCACTGAGCCAAGTACCCGAGCCTCTGCCCAGCCGCTCTTCTGCCACCCCTCAGCCCTGCTGCCATCGGATGCGGGTGACTCTCCTGGAAACAACTGCCCCTGCCACGAGGAGTTGCTCACTGTCCTTGAGCTGCACCCAGACACACACAGTGGTGGAGGACCCAGGTCTGACAGCACCCAGACTGTCAGACTTGCTGGAGGTAGGCAAGGCTGACTGGCCCAGCCAGCCTTGCTCATGGCACCAGGAACAAGGGCTCATATTGAAGGGCTCAAGTGGCCACATCACGACTAAAACCAGGAGAGGTGCATGGCCACTCTTCACAAGGCCAGGCTTCTATTTCCACTTCAAAATCATGACTTTCTTGTTTTACACCAGTCCCTCTCCCTACATTCCCCTTCAGCCAAGGCAATGTTACCCTACACCAGTAACCCTCCACCAAAGAATTGCTAAAAACCCAAAACAACCCCCCAAAACAACCCCAATGTGCATACGAACACTCTGCTCACCCCAACGTGAGCCCACTGAGAGCTGCAGTCGCTTTGCTGGCCGTAGCGCGTGGGGATGCTTGCCAGCACGGTCGGTGCCTGCCCACCGCAGCATGGCTCCGCAAGAGCTGCCCAGGGCAGGCAGAGCCCCGACCGACAGCGCGTTTCGCACTCAGTCGCTGCTGTGCTCCGGATGCCTCTGCGAAGGAGACACATTTGTCTCCATTAGCCGTCCCTGCCGAAAGCTGGAGAACATCTTCACTCCCCGCTGGCTGGAGGAGTTGTTTTCTCCTGTACTGCACCATTGCACAGCCTCCATATCACTCACCTGTCAGCATCTTGCTCGCAGTTAATATCATCCCTGGGACATTCAGCTAATGAAAAAGTGAATTTGGTAGTTTCCAGGAAATCTGGATTGTGTTGGGTCGCTGCAGCGATGCTCCCCCTCACCGGGGGTGGGGAGACACCTGGGAGGTACACGGGGGCAGGGAGAGCTTTTGACCCTTAATAGCAAGTGCAAATGCAATTGCAGGTGCAGAAAGCAAATGACCAGAGCCCTCATCATGGTCTTTACTGCTGGGCGCTGGCGGTTTGATGACAAGTGAGGGCTGGATACCCAACATGAACAAGCCTTGCATTTCTGCCGCCTTCTCTCCCCCCCCAGAGCCACCTGGGCAGGGCAGCTGGGTGGGAGGACCTGCACTTTCCCCAGACCCACCGCTGAAGCACCAAGGCCCCCAGGACCAGCAGGCTGTCCTGCCTGCTCCCTCCGCATACCCAGGGATGCTCTGCTGAAAAACCCAGAGGGTTTCAGCCCTGACACGTGCCCCTGCGGCAGCAAACCAAGCCTGAGCTGCAGCACTGCCCGTGGGGAGCGGGGATGGTCTGCAGCGAGCCCAGCGCTCAGCGGCATGGGGGGGCTTCCTTTCCCCTCCAGCACCGGGCATCGGCCGTGGCCTGTGCCCCAGGGCAGCTCGGTCAAACTCCTCGGGGCTTAAAAAAAAAAAAACCCAAAACCAAACAAACCAAAACCACAAACAAAAAACCCACAACCCTCTTTAGTAACATCACTAAATGCCTTTAAAAAAAGAAAATTAAAAGCCACACATATGAAAAACACGGAAGGTTTTCACTGGGAGGGAGGGAGCCGAGGCTGGCGTCCTGCCCCGCCGCGGGGCGTGGGAATGGGGCGGGCGGGCTGTGGGAGTGGAGTGGCGCTGACCCCAGCCCCGGCAGCAGGAGCCGGCCCCCTCCGCCCTTCCCCAGCAGGGAGCATCCTTCCCCACCCCAGCGGAAAAACATAGGGATGCTTCCCAGCTGCCTGCAGAGTCTCTGCTCTGCCCTTCTGTACACGCGTGCTGGGGCAAGGAGGGGACCGGCGACTGCAGAGGGGACTCGCTTTGCAGTTCAGCCACGTCTCTGCTCAAAACGCGGGGGAATTAGCCGGTCCTCACCTCCCCTGGCACTCGGCTCTCCCCAGGAGGAGGGTACTCGTGCTGCGATGCAGCGGCATCTCCGTTGCTCAACCATCGCCCCCGCTCTGCAACAGTCTCCACAGCTTATTACTCCATTCCTCCCCATTTTTAAAGGAATTATTTAAAAACCTGGAGCCCAGACTGGGGCTGTGGGGTGAGCATGGACTACCTGGGCTTTCTTTACTCCCTTCAGGCCATCACCAGAGGAGGCTCTGCAGTGGCGTGATTCCCTGGAGAAGCTCCTGCAAAACCCCTGTAAGTTCACATCTCCCTGCAGTCACATCCCCCCATCCCATGCACCCTGCTGGTGCTCAGTGAGAGCTTGGCCCCCCTGGCACGCCCAGCACTCAGCGAGGGCCCATTCCCCCCCGCAGATGGGCTCACCAGCTTCCGCAGCTTCCTGCGCTCTGAGTTCAGCGAGGAGAACGCCGAGTTTTGGGTGGCCTGCGAGGACTACAAGAAAACCAAGTCCCCCGTGAAGATGGCGGAGAAGGCCAAGAAGATCTACGAGGAGTTTATCCAGACTGAGGCACCCAAAGAGGTCAGTGGCTGCGGGGCAGGAGACGGTGCTGGGAGGGATGAGGCTGCTACCCAAGTGGCCTCCATCCCAAAGAAGAGTGATGGCTACAGGGCACCCTGTGCCATGGCTGAGGGGCTCAGAGGGCTGTACCCTCGGCAAGGGGCAGCCCCATCTCCACAGGCTGCAATCCCACCCTTTGCAGCCCCAGTGCCCCTGTTCACACGCTCAGCCTCTGCTGGGCTGCCTCCTACCACAGGCACCTCCAGCACATGCCTGTCCCCCTCTCCCCACAGAGGGCTTACATTAATCATAAGGGATGACAATCTATGGTAGCCCTCACCCCAGAGTTACCTTTGCTGCAGGCTAGGCCTCATCCTTCATTACAGATTTGCCACCAATAATTCCCCCAGATAGGTGAAGCTGCTTCAGTCCCTCCCCATAACCTCTGCATGGTTGTTGGTGGGACAGAGCAGGTGAGGGGAGATGCCATCACCCACCCCTTGCAAAGGCAGGGTCCCCATCACTCTTACACACCCATCACAGGTGAACATCGACCACTTCACCAAGGC
This sequence comes from Balaeniceps rex, assembly GCA_013401315.1. Lineage (NCBI taxonomy): Eukaryota > Metazoa > Chordata > Aves > Pelecaniformes > Balaenicipitidae > Balaeniceps > Balaeniceps rex. The sequence goes on from VYZW01056107.1 coordinate 16,534, forward strand.
TGTGACCATGAAGAACCTGGTGGAGCCATCACCAAGCAGCTTTGACATGGCCCAGAAGAGGATCTTTGCCCTGATGGAGAAAGACTCCTTACCCAGATTTGTGCGGTCGGAGTTTTATCAGGAGTTAATCAAGTAGCAATGTGGCAGGGCTGTGCGAGGCATTCCCCGCGGGCGGTCCCACTGCTTCTGTCTAAACACCTGCCCCTTCTCCTGCAGCTGCTTTGCTTTCTTGATACCACCCTAAAAGAGTACCCAGGGGCGTTGCTAAACATCTCCCCCTGTGCTTTGGACTGTCAGATGGCCCGATGTCTCCTCTCTTACAGTCTCTTTCCTCTCCCACAAAAGACCAATTAGCAGAAACCCCTGGTGATCCCCCCTGGGTTTGGGACCCAGAAGGGTGGTGGAGCAGCCCCAGCCCCGCAGCAACCAGGAGCCACTCAGGCAGCCGGCGCATCGCTGGCACTGCGGGGCTCGGCTTCAGTCAGAGTCCGTGAGGCACCGGCTCTGCCTTCTTAGGACTTCTTAGGGCATTACAATATTTCTCCCAGTTTCACCCATATAGCCGGTTTGCCCCAGGCTCTCTCCCTCCTCCCAGGGCGTTGCTGAGGCTGCGCAGGGTACCCTACAGGTGCTCCCCTCCCTGGTCAAATCCAGCATGCCTGCAGCCCCGGGGCGCAGGGTAGGACATGTCCACCGCAGGATCGGCATCACCTTGTCTTCAGACAGCAGCCGTTCAGCAGGCACAGGGACGGCTGTATGGCAGGGACGGCTGTATGGCAGGGATGGCTGTACGGCAGGGATGGTGGTACAGCAGATCCGGGAGCGGCGTGGCCATGCGCCACAGTGTGCACCTGGCTGGCACGAGGGTTGGGCAGGGCGAGCCTGCAGCACCGCTTCCCCCGTGACTCCACTTGGAGTCAGCTGTGAGACAGCCTGTTTGCTTCACCCTAAAGACAGTAAAAGAGGATAAAACGCGATCTGTTTGTTCAAAACACCGGGACTGTTTAGCAACCCAGACCTCCCGCTCGCTCCAATCACTTGCATGATGTACCGAGCTCACAGTCTGCAGCCCGTGCCCGCGTCCCCAGTGCCTACGCACAGCCCTCAGCAGCGCTGGTGGCTGGTGGTGTGCTTGGATTGCAGCTTTGGGTGTTGCCACAGTGGTTTCTTGCTCCAGTTGCTTCTCTCTGCAGTAGGCATGCCAAAGCGACACTTCTGCACAAACTCAGTTGAGGGGCATCGATTAGAGGAGGGAGGAAAATCATGTTGGCGGGGAAAAAAGCTGCTAATTGCAACTGTTCAGATCCAATTAAAAAAAAACAAACAACAACCGAAAACCAAAACCCAAACCCAAAGACAAAACCGTCATTGGAAATATGAAAAATAAACCCCTGTCCTTTTGAACAGCTGGCAAGCTCTGCTGGGTTTGTGTAGCAAACATGCTGTTTGTGCATCTCTCTCCTGTCTCCTCCCGTCTGCCCAGGATACGTGTTTCCATAAGGCTGTCTCTTAAAAAGACCAGCTCTTTTCAAATGATTCAAAGCCAGCCCACCGTTTGCTACCAGAAGAAATCACATCTGAGGATGGGGCAAGGGCATATGTGAAAGGCAGCTGGAGTCTTATTTCAGCCTCGAGGCGAATGCAATGAACCCCCACTCCGTGAGGCCTTGTTGTTTCGTCCCTGCGATGGTTTCCCGGTGCAGCATCCACAGGGCCATGGCTTGCAATGAGCATGCTGCAGGAATCGAGCTGCCCCGCTGGCAACCCGACAGATGCCAGCAAAATAAGAAGCGACCGTGCTCCCAGCAGGCAGGGCAGACCGGCTGCCCCTGGCTGCTCAACCTCAACTGCAAGTCATGAGACTCCATCCGAAATGCAATAACACAAACAACAGGTTTGCCAGCTTCTTCAAGACTTTCAAAATCTGATCAAAACCCCACCAGCCCCAAATATTTATACGTTGTCACTATGGTGATGAAGAAAAATACATCCCGAGCTGCAGGAAGTGGGCTGCATTTTCCAGGCAGGGAGGGGGAGGCAGGGGAAGGGTGGAGGCCATCACAAATGTGACATTTGTTTTTCATCTGGAGCAAATGGCCTGGGAAAGTCGGTGCTGGAGCGTCAGGGGCTGATGCTTATGGGGCATTCCCCTGGGGTGACCACGGGGGGCAGCTTGGGTGGCCCCAAAGAGCCCAAGGGAGCCCATGAGCGGCAGAAGGGTCCCGTCGACAGGGCGTGGGATCCCCCCAGCAGTGCCTGCTGCCCAGAGCTGGTGGGCAACAAGGGGCAGGCAGGAGCAGGGCTGGGCATGGGAGGGGAGGGCTTGGCCAGCCCTTCTGCTGCTGGGTGCTCCCACCGCCTCTGCCCAGGCGTGCTCCCTGCACCCTCCTAATGTCTCCGTGAAATGGTGTCAAGACAAGCGGGTTCAGCATGTTCAAGCTCCCTATTCACGGCATGACTCATAGAAGTGCAAAACCAAACAGGCTTCCCTGCAGAAAGACCCAGATCTTTCATTTTTACTTAATCCTTTGGCAGCTATTTCCAGATACCCTCACACGTTTCACAGTTAAATGTCAACGCTGGGATGCTGCTGGAGGCTGGCTTGCTGCACGCCATCAAAACCTGAGATGTCACTAGCTGCAACAGCGACATGTGGGGCAGGGAGAAGATGTCTGGGTATGTACGTGCTGAAAAGAAAGGTGGAGGCTGGATTCAGGAGAGGTGAAACAGCTCTATTGGAAATCCCTGCCCAGCTCGATTTCTGCTAAAATATTGGAAGGCTACTTTCGGGGGTGATTGAACAGGTGCCAGTGAGCTACCAGGTGGCCATAAAATGTGGACCCTGAAGTGTTTTGGAGCTCTTGGGAAGTTGTGTTTGTGTAGAAGGGTCGTTTGGCTAATTACTTGGGCAGGCTCGCCCCAGAAAGGTGGCAATGCCTGTACCCACCCCATGTCTGAGCTTTCCGCAGGCCCAGAGGTATTTACTGTCGGGCTGATACCAACCATTATATTTCTGGTAGGAAATACTTCATGTATTTTATCACTCTTGCTCTCATGAAATTAGGCATATGTATGAGCACTATACACACGACATTGTACATCTATATCCTTATAGACATATACAAGTATACACACACACATATATCCATACTCCTAACATGGGCATCTGGATCCCCAGTGAGTCAGAGAGCCAAAAAGCAGAGTTTCTGGATATGGTGCTTGGGGTCTGTCACAGAGATGAGCCTGCGTGGGTTTATTGCGGTCCCAGACCCCGTTGAGGGAAACTTTGGCCATCCACCCAAGTGAAGGTGAAGGTGCATCTTCCAAAACATCCTCCGAAATCATCCTGTGCCCATGGCTGCTGGGTGCCTGAGCCAGCACAGGAGGCAGGTATCATGCTCTCCGAGGGACCCCCATCCCTTGCCGTGGGGCAAGGCAACCCCACGCTGCAGCCCCGGGGTCCCCAGGCACCAGGTGCTGCCTCTGTGCCTCCCAGCGCCCACGCCTCACCACGGGGACATGCAGAGAAGGGCTCCCTGCAGCTGCATTCCTCAGATTAACGACAGGGGATCATTTGCTGTGTGTTTTCTGGCTAATTGAGTGACCCAGACCCTCGCACCTCACCAGTCACAGTGTGAATCACGCAGCTCTCCCCCGGCATGCTGAGGCAGGGCTCTGCCGGTGCTGCCCAGTCCCGGCCCTGGGGACCGCCGAAGCCTGCGAGGCAGCGGCGGGAGCTGCCTGCTGCCCACGGGGGGCTGAAGGTGTCCCAGGGCTCGCCCAGGCTCCCCCCAGTCCTTGGTCAGTCCCTGGAGGGTGCTGAGTGCTGTGGCCAAGGGCTGGGGCGAGGTCAGGAGTGGGGATCAACTCATCACACCCACAAGCAGCAGGTTTTCAGTCTGACGTTCTCCGTGTGATTTCCACTAGAGATCTTCATGCGGGGCGCTGGTGTGCACTGAGGAACTGGTTGTGTTAACCCATATTCTTGTACCACTCAGTAATCCACACATAAACATGTATATCTGCTACTATCTCGATGGACTATTCATTTTTTCTCTTTGCACTGAAGGCGTGGTATTTCCCTACCCTCTACATGGCACTCCCAAAACTTGTGCCCAAAAGCCCTGGCAAGACCAAAGGCCTGTGAGAGCTTCTGCTGCAACAGACGTGGTGGTTTCTCAGGAAACTGAAAAGGGAATAAAAATATCACCCCAGGAGGCTGGTCCGGAGGAAACTCCCCAGCGCCAGCGCGGCACGGGCACCCCCAGTCCCACTGCCCATGTCCTGCCTTGGGCTTCGGCTCGCAGAGTCAGCTCACCCTCCAGCAGCAGCCACGGTGCCTGCAAGGGCAAGGACTGAGCAAGAGCCAGCCCTGCTCACCCCCAGCCACACTGCCTTCGGGCAGCAGCTCTGCACTCACAGGGTTTGGGCCCAGGGACAGGTTGAGTTCTGAGCTAAAATGTGTTCACCTCTGGAGCTCTGGGTGGGAAAATGTTTGCAGCAAGGAGGTTCTCCATTCCCCACTCCAAGGCTGTCAAGCGGGCCTCATGCTCACGGCATGCCCTCATGCTCATGCTCACCCCAGCCCTCGGCAAGGATGGGTGGTCCCTGTGCTGAGCTCGCTGTCAGGCACAGCATGGACCCCAAAAAGCCCAGCATCCTCCAGGCTCACAAGTGCCCAGGGTATCTGAAGGATATATGCCTGTTTCATCTTTCCATAATTTAAAATAACCTCTGGGTGAAGCCATTTGTAAAATGACTGTTAGAGTAACCTTGGCCAATGAATTGCATCTCCATGCATTTTCTTTGGTTTACATACTGGCATTTTAGAAGGGACTAATGCAAACATTTTTATTTTGAATGTATTCATCGTTATTTAAATATCAATACAGTTTTTGCAAGAGTTATTAAGAGTTCCCAGTACCAGGGGAAAACAAAACATAGCCACATGCTTGGCTATGTTCAGAGCTTTAGCAAGCCTCTCCATCTCTTAGCTGAACATGCAGGGGTGGTATGTGTCAGTACAATCTAATAAATACAAAATAAAGCAAATGTTAAGAGAGAGGTTTCTCTGTGGGACCGGACATGCTTACTGGAGAATCACGGCCTCCTCCTGCCATGTCAAAACCCTGGTGTGAGAACTGTTGTCTGGACTGAGATGCAGAGTGAGGAATACATGGTTGTCAGAGCCGCAATATCCAACTAAGGAGAAACCAAGGGCTGGGGGAGAGTGTCACCGACAGCCACTGGACTGCTCAGAGCAGGCGGTCCCAGCCGCTGGCTGGCAACACCTGGTACTGCAGCCCAAGACAGCCAGCCCTGCACCTATTCCTTGTGCCTCCAACTGCAGGTCAACGTCAGCCCCCAAGTCCCCAGTGAAGGCCATGACTAACCACAGTGATTAAAAAGTAAGCCGCCTTCTGGCAAAGCCCAGGAGCAGTAATGAGACTGACACATTCCTCCTACCATCTTCAGGAAAAAAGTGAGTCATGCTACTACTGAATTACAAACTCACATAAATAACATTAAAAAAAAAACCCAGACATTTTCAAGTACTCCCAGGCAGAGTCTTTCCTCCCCAGCTGTTGTGGTAGTGGTCCTATTCCATCAGAAACTGCTCCGTACAAGCCAGGGCAGGCAAACCTGAATTCAGATGGCACTCCCAGTTAGTAACATACACCTGCCAGTCTGGGAGAGAAGGAACATGTTTCTGTTCTGCTCAGCTACGGTATGAAGGACACAATTAATAATGTATGAAATAATGGCCCTCCCCCAAAATAACAGCTCTGTACAGCCCTAGGAAAGATCCTTGGCCAGCATAAACTAGGTGCTACAGAGGGAGAAGCGGCCAGAGGGGAGAGCTTCCCTGTGATCGTGGCTGTGGTGATCGAGGAAGACTGTTTGTCTGAAAAGTTCTGGTCTCCCTTCAAGAAAGAGTAGGAGCTCTTCCTATGTCTGGTTACTGTAATGCAGCACAGCCTGAGTTCTGAGCAACTACTACTGAAAGCCTAGCCATTTGGGAGCTATATGAACAGCAAAGGACAAGAGCAAGTCCTTTTCATCTAAGCTTTTCTGATTAGAAAGGGGAGACCACAGTCCCCAACGCTTCCCTTGGCTTCCTCTTTCCCCTGCTCCTTGCTAGGTGTCACACTGCAACATTGCAAGCCTGGTCCCTGGGTGGGTAGTGCTGGGTCTGAGCATGTGCTCCCCCCTGCTGCCCTCTGGGCTTGCAGGGCTCGCCAGAAACACAACGGACACGCAATGATTGCACCCAGCTTTCATGTCAGACACAGACTCCAGGGCTCCTACACCGATGGAGTCAGAGGAGGGTTTGCTACACAAACTGAGCCTGGCTTGGGTTACAAATGCTGGCTGTTGCATGACATAGGATACAAGTGGGACATTAGACAGCTATTGGAGACAGCTCTGTTGCTTCATGCCAATGAATGCTTTTGCTGCCGTATATTCTCGCGAGAGCCCAGCCCGCCCCTGCCTTGCGGCAGGTTCAGGCGCACTGAGAGAGGATGTTAGAGTTGCAGTCTAAGGTGTGAGTGTGGCTGCTTTTGCAGTTTTCCGGCCTGCAGGCAGCCCCAGGTGGGGTGACCAAGTCCAGGTAGTAGGGGGACTTGAGGAAACGGCGGTAAGAATCCTTTTCCATGAGGGTGAATATTTTCCTCTGAGCCTCATCAAAGCAGGACAGTGTAGGCTCCAGCATATTGTGGCTTGTCTTCTCCCGTGTGCATGAATCCAGGTTGACCTGTGGGCCAAAGGGACAGTGTAAGCTGATTCTCTCCCAGAAGTGGCTAGCATAGGTAAAGGAAAATCCAAGCATCTGTTCACCAAGCATGTTTAAGCTGTCCTTCATGGGCAATGGTCTGAAATGGCCGTTGGACACCCCATAGCCTTAGCAGAATCTGTGCAGCTGGATACCAATGCATCTCTGCTGCCAGACGAACTGTCAGGGGAGACTGATACATATCCCTCTGGGATGCAGCCAGCCAGGAAACTCGAACAACTGCATGGGAGCAGCTGGAACACTGGGAATCATAGTCCTCTCGGGCTTCTCCCATTTGAGTGTGCACAAGGGATGGCCACGTGGTTGGAACTAAACCCACTTTCTCTCTATCCAAATTAATATGAAAGCAATAAAAATGACACCGTTTGCTTGCTAACAGAGAATTGGCATCCTTCAGCTCTTGTGAAACTACCAGATCTCTATTTCCCTGTGCTGCTGGCCTGGCTCAGGATTTAGGGTGATACCTTTGCTCAAGAAATGTTCTGTGCACATACCTCTTTTGTTGCCTGCACTGAGATGAACTCATCATAGATCTTTCTGGCCTTTGGGCTGAGCTTGGCTGGCGACTTGGTTTTCTTGTAGTCCTCACAACTGACCCAGAACTCGATGTTTTCCTCACTGTACTCAGATTTGAGAAAAGCACGGAAAGCAGCCAGTCCTCCTACAGATTGTTCAGAGGAAAACCAGATCAGGTAAGAGTGTTGGTTCCTGGATGGTCATACCCATGAACCCCAGCAAACAGCAATTCTGCATTCTCCTTCCTACAGCTGAATGAGCAGCTCCCCTGGGGATGGCTGCCGGCCTCCACGGCAGTCACTCGTGCATGCTGAGGGAGGCTGGAATTCAGACAGGCCCCATGGGGATGTCACACATAGGTCCTCAGCTGCCTGCTCCCCCACTGTGACCTTCAGTGGCTCAGCCAGGAGGACACAAGCAACTTGTGTGTTCCCAGGAGGCCCTGAGGAGACAGCCAACACACGCCACAGTCTCAGGCCATGGGAACAACATGAAGGAAACACCAAGGACATCAGTGTAGCCTGGAACCAACAGGAAGACAAAGTCTCCCATGGGGTCAGCTGCAAATAGTTTCTCCACTTTTGGGTTCTTGTTTAACCCACTGTTAACTGTGTGCTGCAGTCTTGCCCTCCCCTTGGGCTAAACCAGTTGCCTTCACAAAAGGGACAGCTCAGCAGTAGTAGGTCAAAGCCCCACTCGTGGTACATTGGGATTGTCCCTCGGATCTGACCAAGAGCACCCTTCACCACCCTCCCAAAGGCCTGTGCAGCCAAAGGAGCTACTGTGTGCTGCTAAGAGACATAAGATAAGGTCCCACGCCCCCTCCAGGGACTGCTCAGCACACACACTTTGCAGGCAGCATTCTCAACATCTCCAGCAGAAGGGCCCTCTTTACTTACTGTCATGATGGATCAAGTTTTCCAAAGAGTCTGCCCACTTTCTGACTTCCTCTTGGCTAACCCTAAAACAAGACAAAGGAAGAAACATAGGGAAGATTTAAGGGGAGTACAGAAAGGACAAATTTGGTTTTCTGCTCAGCACCATTAGAAAAATCTCTTTCCCTGACTGTTGTAAGAGCATACACGAGAGACCAAGAAGGAAATGTCTGCTTGCTTTACAGACACCCCTGGGGATCCCAGATCTAACCTACAGAAATTCCGGTTTGCAATCCCTTTCACCAGCCACGGGCTGGAAAGGAATTTTCCTGGAAAAATTTTTGGGGACTTTGTGTTTATTTGTGACTGGCTGCATCTCTTGATGGGGCACAGACCTGGAATCCCTCTTACAGGTCGTATCAGTGAACTCCAAAGGGCTGATTTCTTTAACCTGTGAGGGGAACAGTAGCTATATGGAAGAGATAGGAACATGGGAACTAGAAACACATGGGGAACATGGGAACACATCCTGCATTCATTCCCCCTACCATACCAGAACATCCTAGGGCTCATCTATTCCAGGAGCATACCTTAGCCTTTGGAGTCCTCCTTGGAAAGGACACCATCTACTTGCACCTCAGTGGGAGCAGCGATACCCTGAGAGGCTGCTCTCTCCGTTTTCTGTACCAGTATCTCTGTGCACCTGTGTGGACCATTGCACAAATCCAACTCCAAGAGACAGTGATGCTGATTCTGCAACGTGTCAAGTTGCACTGGGTTTTGTGATGGCATTATTCCCCTGTGCAGCAGATTGCACAAGTCCTTCTATGTGCACATGCATATTGAATAACAGAAGTGTTGGCAGAAAGGGACCTCTAGTTCAACCTTCTTAATGGAAAGGGACTATCAATACCTGAGGACTATCGCCACACGAGATTCAAACACACAGGTATTCAGGAGGTACTGGGAAGCACCAGCAGAAAAGCTAACGAAGTTCAGCTCAGTGAAGGAGTAAACAACATGTTGCAGCCAGCCTAGGCTTAACTACATGGCAGCATCTGCTCTTACCTCTGGCTTGAAGATATTTTCTCCTTCTTGCCCTGGGAAGAGCTGTAGTCATAGGAGTCTGCCTTCTGCAGCAAGAAGCCCAGACGATGCTTCATGTCTTTGGCACTGAAAGAAACAATTGACGAACGAGATGAAGATAATGCGTTACGACTCCCTCTGCAGCCTCCTCACCCGCAATAAGCTCCTTCAGCATTACTCAGTGACACAAATGCAGGTCACCACTAGTGACTCCAGTGCCGACCTTCCCCTCCTCACATAATGCACATTTCTTTTGCTAGACAAATACAACAAAGTCAAAGAAGTAATTTTTCACATTTGACAGCACCATTTTCTTGCTGAGAAGGTCATCAGCCTGGAGGCAGGGCTGGCAAAGGGGGAGAAGCTGCTGTTTTCCTACTGTTTGTTTACAGTTAAAATATTGTGATAGAAAGGCATCACCGTGCTGTAAATGTGTCACTTCTCCCTAAACTGCCCAGCTACCAGTGTCCAGTTCTTACACACTTACTAATCCTTTCCTGCAGCCCTTGCCATCTCCCCACCCCATCATCCAGCTACAGGAACAGCAGGGCCATGCCAGGCCACCCCACCAAGCAGCTGCCCGTGACACAGAGGGGAGGGGAGGAAGTGAAGGCTCCGAGCTCTCACATGGGGTGAGATCAGGGGATGAGCCAGGAGCTTCACCGCAACCAGCTCATGCTGACTGCAAGTTACTCCCTTGCTCCATGGCGAGCTCCTACGAGGATGCATGCTTAATTTTGTTCTGCTTTCCAGCATGCTCAGAACAACCATTGCATGACAGCAGCATCTAGATATGCAGCTGGCATTAGCCTCAGCATCTCCCTGGATTTCCTTCTAGTTTAAGAACCAGGGGGTGGGTAAATCAGTCCTGCTTGCTCAGGGGTGCAATCCCTGGCCTGCTGCAAGATGCAGCGATAGTGTAAGCAGGAATTTCTAATTCTTCTGCTTCTCAGATCAGAGCCTGGAAAAGAGCAAGAGGTTGTGCAGCAGGGCTGAGCTCTGGTAGCTGCTCAGCCTCCCAGCACTGCCCTTCATTCCAGCCATACCACCCTGTCAGCGGTTCTGGACCTATCTTCTCTCACTGCTCGCTTGTGCTCATCAATGTTTCCTTAACAACTCCAGCACTAGGGTGAGAGGGAAGGAAACTCATAGCTTCTTTAGAGGGGGGTGTGTGTGACCGGGGCCAACACCCAGGCCCTGCCCAGGCAGGCATGGGGTGCTCTGCGCTGCCAGACTCGGGCTGCCTCGCACGGCCGTGCTGCCTGCCCCCAGAAGGAGACTGCTCAGGTCTGCTGGAAGGCAGCAGGAGGAGGAAACAAGACACTGCTGCTTGCAGCGAGTCCCACAGCTTTCTGGGAGAGAGGGATTTTCTTGGGAATCCTGGACAGAGGTGGTTAAAAGATGTGAAAAAATTTTTTTTCATTTTTTCAAATGTTCTTTTTTTTTCCTGCCATCAAATGGTCCTGTAAATTGGGGGGGAGGGTGTCAATATTTTTTCCTCTTTTTTCAGCACTTGCTTTCAAATCCACCTTGAGCAGGGAGCTTTTTCTCCAGATGGGAGCAGGCTGAGTCTCAGTTTGTACTTTCCCAACCCTCCCCCATTGCACAGCCGCTGGGAAGCAGCCTCACTAATGCTCCTGGGGGCACGAGCAGCCAGAAAGGTAGCACTGCGCCACCAGAGACCCGTGCATGTTTGCACCGGCTGGATGAGCAGGGAGTTTTGTGGGGCCAGTGCCATTCTGGGGACCTGGGCCACCCTGCTGGGGGTCTCCAGGCCCCATAGCACCTGAAAGGGAGTAATACCCCTCCAGGAGGGCTTGTGGCCACCTTGCAGGCATAGAGACGCTCTCATGCTGGGCTTTTGGGCAGGCCATGCTGCCGAGGGCATGCTTGGGGGTGCACAGGCTCCGCTCTGCCAGCACCGGGATGCAGCCAGATCCTGCACCCACGGCAGGGGTACAGCTCAGCCCATCCCAATCAGCACTGCACAACGGGGGTGTGGACAGCCCCACACCAGCCCCATAGCGCTGTGCACCGGGGGTACAGCCTGACCTGGTCCCTCACCCCCAGTACACACCCGGGGGATACAGGCTGACCCCACACAGGCTGGTGCCGCATCCAGATCCGCGGTGCCCTGGGCTGGCCCGCATCCCCGCCCTGCCCGCTGGCGGCCGGGTCTCTGGTCCTGCCAGGCTGGGTTTCTGCATTTGGGATGCGTTTTAGGGAATGACCCTCAATTTTTTTTTTATATCCTGTCTGCCTTGCTTCCCCCTCAAAAAATCAAGAAAAGAAAATTCAGCAGAGAAAGACGATTCAAAGGAGAAAAGGGGTGCAAAGCTTGCAGCAGAAGCAGATGACAGGAATATCAAAATATAGCAATGCTAAAAGCTGCTTGTTTTGCTGATGGGAAGGATGGGTTTAGAGTTCCCACAGCTCCGTACAAAGCCTTTACACAATTCTGCTTCTAACAGAAAAATAAAAAGCCTGTAAGCACTCATTTGTATCTAATCTTACAAAAGAATCAGAGCCGAATCTGCCGCTTCTGCTTCAGACACAAAGTGCAATACATCAGCGTATCTCCAGACGTTATAACAAGACCATTAACATGCTCAGAAATAATAAACAGTACCTTTTTAAGCAAGTGGCTGGCAGTGCAGCGAGTCCCTTGCACATCTTGCTTCCGAGGTCGGTTCTGTATTCCAGGAAAAACAACAACGCGGGAGGCAGCAGAGGCTGCGTGCAGGTCCTTGGCTGCCTGCAGAATTGAGTCCCGTCTCTGAGCCAGCTGCGCTGCCTTTGCTCTGTTTTATAGCCTGGCCCAGACACCACAGCAGCACTCGGTGACCCAGTCAGGAGTCAGCACAGCGGCAGCACCCGTCCCCTTTTTGCCCACCCAAGAGGAAGAGGCTGACATATAAAGCAAGACAACGGAGTGAATGGGATTGAAAAACCTTACCAGAAATGAAGCTTGGTGTCTGGCTGCAGAGGTGGATTTTTTTAAAAGGGCGGAAAAAGCTTCAGGGACTTTCCTCTATTGCAAAAGGTGTCACGGTGCAGATAAAAGCTGGAGGAGCTTTTCAGAGGGGCACGGACAGTAAAAAGGGTCAGAGAATCAATTCTGAGAAGTGAGATGAGCTTTAGCTGGTTCCTCTGTTCATTTTCCCCTTCTATTTAAAGCAGCCTGGGGAAAACAAGGGACAAGAATTTTAAACACAAAAGATTCCTGTAATCCCAACAAACAGAAAACAGAGCTCTAAGGAAAGAAGAATGTAAATTCACCAGGGAACTACCCAGGCAGATAAGACTGTCCTGTTTTATTTTAGAGGCATGTGGATATATGCCTTTGGTGAGGCTGAAAAAAAGCTCTGAGGGGCATATCACTATTGGAATACAAAATGTGTGTGTCCCAGAACACACATATTTGGGGACAGCTCATGTACATGTGTAGGAAAAAGAAAGACAGGAGGTTAACAACACGGCTGCTTAGATATGTGGGTATCGCTGCAATACCTTACTTCTACATTTGCATTTGCCCCTAATCATAAGCCAGACCTTGGGACTCTGGAGTCCCCGAGTCCCCAAGGGAAGATGATTAATTAAAACAATAGGCATAACTGTGCCTGCCCAGAGAGGACTTTGTGGCAGCATTGAGGCTACTCTGTGCTAAAGGATGAACCCATGGAGCACCTGGCTGTGTGGATGTTTGGTGGTGACTGCACTGCCTGGCTCTGCTGCAGTCCCAAGGGAAAGCAGAATGATTCCAGCTACACCACTTGTCCTCAGTCCTTGGAGGATGCAGAAGGCAGTTGCCCCTCTGGAGAGAGAGAATTGGCTGATATTTATCGAGTTGTGGCTCAGCACAGCCTGTACCATCATTATAAAAGAGGGGAAAGCTTTGGGCAGACAGACATGCATATGGTCTGCTGCACTTCAAGTCTTGCTCCTGCTGTGAAATAAAGAAGCTTCATTTCAGCAGCAGGCTGGCTGCCCACGCTACCCGCTGCTGCGCTCCCTCTCCCCAGAAACCTTTCAATACTTTGCCCATAACCGGAAGAAGTTGCAGGGTGAGCTTTTCCCTCCTGTGTCTCTAGAGCCTATAGCCAGCAGCACAGACAACCCAAATCCCAAACTAGTTTACCTGCCTTGGCATACTGCATCCTCTCAGATCATTAACTGTGCTGAAAGGCAATGCTCTAGTTAACTTTAAAATGCTTTTGTATGAATGTGACTATCCTGTTGCCAAACCTGAGGCAACATGCCTGCAAGTCCTGCACTGTTTGGACTAAAAATCAGCTCCAGCGCAGAGCGGTGTAAAACTTTAACTGAGTGAATCCCCTTGTGTTTTTAGTGTTGGTGAGTTGACAGCACTTGGGTGGATCTGTAGAAAGCGACTGAGCACTGGCAGAGTTGGTGCCAAAGCTCTCTGATGTCTTCTGTTTGGAGAGGAGAGAAACCAAAGGGCAGAATATGGCCAAGAGGAAAAAACTAATTAATTAATTGCTAAATATTTAACTTAATTAATTTAATTTAAATCTCAAACTTGTCCAATGTTACTGCTGTTAGTGTGCAACTGCAGCACATGCATTCAAGCAATTCAAGAGCTCAGCTGGCTGACATGGTCAGGGTGTCTGCAAGCTCTAACCCTGACCCTAACCCTGGCAGCCAGAGCCTGACCTCCTAGCTCAGGAAGCTCCAAAAGGCTGCTTGCTAGGGCAGGGAACCTCTGTGCAGAACACAGAAATTCTGCAGTTTCTCTGCAAATTGGCATGTAATCAGATTCAGGAATGTTACACTTCTCTGTGGATCGCAGGCACATTCGCTGCGTGGCTGTAATGACACTCGAATGCTGATGCTGTCAACATCAAGTCACCTTCTGCATTCCCCAACTTCTATATGAGCAGGCTGTAATAAGAAATTTCTAACACTGCCATCACAACAGTCAGCCCAAAGGGCTTTGTAATTAAGACCATCCTCCCTGGACTGGGTATGCAGACTCCTAGAACTGCTGCAGTTGAAATTTCCCTTTTTCCAGTTCATTAACACAGACTGGTTCAGTCTGGCCTCCATGCAAGGAGTTTGGGGTTGTGTACTGTTTCTCCTCTAAGCTGTGTTTGCCAGCTGTTTCAGTTTAATATCCTCTTAGCTGCTCCAGCTGGTCCCCAATCAAAAGTACCCCCTTCCATCTCTTACCCTTCATAGTCAGGCCTCTTCTCCCCGGGCACAGACTGTGCTGTGCTCAACACTAAAATCTCCTCCTCACTGCCAGACAGAGAAGCGGCAGCTCATGCCACTTTTTACGCCTGTCACATCACACCTCTGATATGTTGCTTCACCTGTGGTATGGAGAAATCAGCAGTGAGAATGGGCTGGGGGGTGCAAGACTGAGGGTGGGGGCTCCCTGGCCAATACATCTCTTGGCCGTGCAGTGCTTTGGGGGCACCCAGGGTCTCACAGGAGACAGCACAATAGTAAACGTCTGCGGTTGCCACTGTGGCATCCCTCGTCCCCCACCCACTCGTCCCTGCTGCATCCCCCACCCTGCCTCCCCAAGCAGCTAGAGACAAGGCTATGAAATGGAGATTTCCCTCCCACCATCACTGCTAGGAAAAAACGTCACACACATGTGCTCACCCCCGTACACAAGTGCGTGTGGAATGCGTCCCTCGGCTCAGCTGCAGCCAAGTGGCAGGCTGTGGGAGGAGGCAGGGAGCATGGGGAACGATGCTTTGGCGCTCATTGCCCAGAGCCAAGCTACTACAGGCTGTTGCCCTCCTTACAGCCCGGCACTTTCCTGCCTCAGTCCCTTCCCACCTCAGAGCAGTGTGCTGTGGGATGCACAAGTGCATAAGGAAGAGGGCTGCTTTGCATCATTGGAAACAGAGAAGGGCATGACATGGGAGCTGTGAGGATGTGCTGCTGGGCCAGAGCCTCTCCTGTCACTGCTGCCTCCCCCGGTCTGCCTTGCAGAGCCTAACAGTGGCCCGCTCTTCCTCCTCTTCATGTCTCACAAAGCCAGCCAGGCACCTTGCGTCTGGGCTAGCAAATCACCTGGGTGAAAAGGGGGACACTGGGCACAGCATTGTCCATCCTCCTCATGGGCATCCCTACCCCAATACATGTCTGGCCCCCAATCTGCTCTGCAGACAGCATTGGTAAAGAACCGGAGCGGCTCCCACACCCCTGAGAAGCACTGACCAGGGTGGCACTGGTCCCCAAGGCCCCAGGCTGCAGAAGCCCTGCATGAGCAGCTGCCCTGGTAATACTTCTGCCCACGTGAGCGGCCCCAGTGCCAATCCCTGCTGCGGAGGGGGGCCTGGAGCTGTGCTGAACTCCCTGATTTGCTTCTCCCATACCCCAGCCCCAAGCACTCTTTGCACAAAATCCCTTCCAGTGCCACCTCCCACCATTGATCTTCTCCAGTACACCCGTTAGTGGGTAAGATTTCCTTTCAGTAATGAGGGCTGCATCTTCGCCACATACATGTGTGCTTTGATTGAATTACAGGTAATGAGCTGGGAGCAGAGTGCCCTGGAAGGACCATTTGGGTCTGAGTTTGGATGAATCAGCTCAGTGCGTGCCTGTGCCTGACACTGCACGCAGCCACATTTCCTGTCCCAGGGCACTGACTGTGGCCTGACTGCTCTAAAAGACACATGGAGAGGCCATACTTGTCCCCATCGGGTCCCCCAGCCAGCACTGGGATTCCCCGAAACGCTGTCCCACAGCATAGTCTGAGGAAATTGTTCTTTCCCATGTCTCTGCAATGCACTGCCTGACTTCACGCGTGACCACAGCCATGGCCCTCGCAACCACCCCCCAGAGGCAGCCTTTGAGGTGAAAGCATCTCTTCCCAAATTAGCCCTGATGAGAGTGATGAATCACCAATCTGTCACACGGTTAATTCGCTGCTCACACAGAAACCTTCTCAAGTGGATGTACCTCCAGGCTGATCCAGTCACTTTTCTGCTTCTCTTGGACAAGGCAAAGATGAACTTTTAAAGGCAAAGCAGCTTTGGTTTGTTGTCGTAGTTTCTCGCTGAGCCTGCTCCTCTCTGAAGTGATGCTCTGTAAATGTTAGCACACTCATTCAGCACGTTCCTTAGCCCCAACTTCATACAATTCGTACAACCAAACATACAACTCATACAATTTTCCTGTGCTCTCAGGTGTTTTCTACTTATACGTGCACCTACAACATCAGTAGATTTTTGTCATTTCTAAGTGCTTGGAAGTTCCTCATAATTTTGGGGGTTTTGGTTGGGTTTTTCTTTGCGTCAACCCTCAGTTTTTGGGCTGCCCACTTCTCCTGTTACTACCCAGAAGAAAATATTTCATCTTGTATCAAAGGAAGAATTTTGTTCAGCCCAAATGGACTTTTTTTTTTCTCCTGGTTTGGGTTTGCTAATGAAATAAGTGGGTTTTTTTTTGTCTGGCTATTGTTCTTGTTTGTGGGCATTAGACAACAGAAAAAGCTATAATTTGAGTAATCTACCTTCCAATTTCCCAAATCTCTGTCTCATCATCCATCTTGATTAACAGCCCCTTAAACACTTCCTCTTAATCGCTAAGAAAGTTTTGAATAACACTGGACCACAAACCAAGCCAACATATGCATGTTCACTGATGCTTTCCCAACACTAAAAACACTTTGAAATGTCTCATTTAGCCACTTTTAGTCCATTTAATATGGACTTTATGACATTTTAAGCCAAATATTGATGGCAAGTGATATTCATTTATAAATCTATTTCACCACCACAACTCCCTCATAAAAGCACTATTAAGCTCATTAGAAAAGGTCTATTTTTCCATTAAATCACATCAGCTGGTATCAATTATATCACCACCTTTTCAAATGAGCCTGCTATCATCCATACTAATAGTGCTCCTGCACTGATCAAAAGGTTAATAGTTCTGTGACTATATAGCTCACCGCCTCTGAGAGCATGACTTTCTTCCAGTCTCCTTTTATTCTAAAATGTATGAAAAAGGACCACTCTTTGTCCTGAGAGCTCTTTAGCCTATTCCTCCAAGAATCTTAGTGCAAGCCAGTTGCACTTGATTGATATAAAACTGTGTAGATCATCCCCAGGGCTGTGTAGCCCCCAGACAGGGACACACTTGCTGGTCTTTTGCAAGGGACACCGAGCAGACGCTTGCACTGTGTCCCAGCTCTGCCTGCAGCTCCTCTGGAAGTCTCCCAGTGCCAGACCCCAATGCTGCTATTGCTTCTTCTGCCCCTGAAATGTGCCTGGGGGTGTGAAGCAGCTGCTGGTGTCCTGTCTGTGTGCTGCCAGCCCCTCCTCAGTCCACACACCCTGGCTGAAGCACAGCACCTGAGAGCTGGGATCTGCTCCCGCTGAGCAAAGGTGGCTCTAGTGAGTGGCACCACGAACAATTTCACCCTTGACAGCAACCAGGTCTAAGTATTTTCACTCCATATTTTGACCTGATATAGTGTAACATGAATTTAGCTGCTGTTGATTTAAACACACAATTCTGTGTTCCTTCATCTTCTTCTTCGCAAGCTGTTTGCACTTACTATTTGAAGCTTACTGGGAAATCCCCTATTGAGACAGGAGCTGTGATGTGTGATGGTGGGACAGCTCAGATTAACCCCTGTGGGCCCACCACCACGTTAGCTTACAGCCAGTGGTTTGCGCACACTTCGCCTGGGGACCTCCCACTCGTGGGCCCATTACTTCACCCGAATGTGCCCTAAGGTACAGGGGAGGAGGAGGCATAAAGGGAAGCAGGAAGATGGTTGATGCGTCAGAAATTAAGACGCCTTTATGTACAGTGTGCAACAAAACCACTCCTCATGCCTTCTGCACCTTAGCAACCCAGCTGTGCAGTGAATTCCTTTCTACAGCTTTAAAAAGCCCAACTGTTTAATGTGATTGAGCTATCTTCTGCCTAGACAATTACTAGAGGATGTGAAGTTACAGGCTGCAAGGCTAAATCTTTCGTTGCTGCAGACCTAGCGAGATCTACTGTCTTAACCTTAGATGGACCTTTCTTCCTTCCCTCTTATCTTTCCAGTGGCAGCAGAGCAGGATTAGAGCTGCCATACCACAAGGGCCCATGCCAGGGAACAAAGGCTAGAGCTTTATTCAGAAGTGCAAAGCCCAGGGGACATTTTGTCAGTGGGGTCATGGCTCAGCATCCAAAGCACGTTGCTTACTGCTCTGGTCACGGTTTAGTTGTTTCATTCTCTAAGCCTGCTTACAAAGGGCAGCTTGGAAGCAGCAAGCATCTGTCACTGCTTGTCTCAAGGGTATGCCAGTTATTTAAAAGGTGATGTCTGACAAATCTGCGGATGGGGTTGCAGAGCATCATGATTACAGACTAAAAAAACACAAAAGCAAGGACAAACACCTGCAGCAGAGAAACAGCATCCATTCAAAAGCACTGCGTGATGCCAGCCTGCTGCATACAATGGCTGAGTTGACTTGGGGTAGAAGTAAATGCTCTTGATGTGGCTCTTCCCTGAAGGGCAATTCTAAAAGGTGCCAGGTATTAAACGGATCAGCCAGCCCTGATGCGCAGCTAGTTTAGAAATCACAAAAAGGAAGCAGCAAAATGAAACTGCACTGAAAACAGTTGATCCTAGCCTGAAGTTCCTTGATCTGTGTCTTGGAGGTGAATTGCACAGAATGAAACTGCAAGTGGCAACATCCAATGTAGCAATAAAGTGGAATTGCTACACTGGGAAAACATCACTTGCTGCAGAGGCCAATTGCATAGGAGTGCATACAGTATATAATAGACATGCAAAGACTACTGGAAAACAGTCACTGCTTGCTGAGCTCTGCTGTGCCAAGACCTGTTGCTATTTAAAATTTATGTTGCAGCAGTGCTGAAAATCCAAGCAGACCTGAGCTTCACTGTGCCACGGAGAAAAAAAAATAAAAAAACATAGAAAGCTGCGGGCAATATCTATGGCACATGGAACATGGCTGTGCCCTGCAGCTGATGCTCACAGCACCACGCTGAGAGTGACAACATTTAAAGCTTCATCACTTGGAAATTTCTGCTTTTTCCAAAAAAGGAATAAATGCTCCATGTTGTTACATTTCATCCTTCTGCACTTCTCAGCAGGATGCACATGGCTGAGATCTTACTGTCTCTTCTGAAACCGTGTTTCCTTCTCTTTCTGGTACTCTGGATGCAGGCTGGATGCTAAAGACTGCAATTACTGGCTCAGCAGGTGAGACTATTGCAAGCTGATAGCCCAAGGCACATTTGTGCTTTGGTGTTTCAGCTATAAATAAGTTTCAGCATAGAAGGAAAAAATATGGGCTTCTACACCTGTTTTGAACCAAGTAACTGGTTAATCTAACACAGGATCACTTGGATCATGCAGGAATCTGACCAAGACCTATTGCAGCAATCCTTAAACTGTCATCCACAGAGGACTTGTGGTCCCAAGGATATAATGCAAAAATCAAAGGAGATGCTGCCTTGGATAAACTCAGAGATGGAGCCACAAAGGTACATTATGGACCTGGACTTTCTCAGCTCAAGTATGTTCAGATCCAAGGTACTGTTTCTGATCACTGGAGAGGCAAGCTAGCTCTAAGGACAAGCATGGCTCTGAAAGGAGTTGTACTGTTCAGCATTATCATGGGATAAATTGACTGCCATCATGTACGAAGTGCTTTATATTCCCTAAGTACCAAGTGTTTATCTTATTTGTGCATCATAGAAAATTGCAAGCCCTTGGTGAAGGTAGTACTGACAAATTGTATTTCCCTATTTTGTGAAATAATGCTGCAATCCCAGTCAGTCCAACTAAACTTCACCCTCAAAACCCTCATGTGAGATTGCCACTCAGCCTAATTTCATGGCTTGTCCATGAAAGGATTGCCAGGCACGGGCCTTGGCTTGTTACAGAGAGCACTAGATGCCCATAAAAACATGCCTAATATCCCGTCAGCCAGCAAATCCTCCCTGGGCATTGCTTGTCCTCTCCCTCTATCACTGGGATAGCCTCACGCCACTCTGCATTCACCTCCGCTCTGAGATGTGTCCTACCTCTTTGCTGCCAGCAGACCCCAGCTGTATTCCTCCCTTGCCCCGTGAACACCAGTGTCTTGGGGTGCCTGTGGAGGGAAGGCCAGGCTGAGGAGTTGGATGGAGCCACGCTGGCCAGAAATGGGAAAGGCTGGGGTCATGAGAGCTGGAAAGGAAGAGAGCAGGAGGGGAAGAAGTGGTCAGTGATGTACAGAGGGGGCAGGAAGCTATGTGAGGAAAGGCCCCAGAGATGAGCCGTGGGAAGGAGGATGACACATCCAATGCATCTGGACAAGACGATCCTTGGGAACACAGTCCAGCAGCCAAGGGTCTCCAGGGAGACTCGGCTG
Source organism: Balaeniceps rex (assembly GCA_013401315.1). Lineage (NCBI taxonomy): Eukaryota > Metazoa > Chordata > Aves > Pelecaniformes > Balaenicipitidae > Balaeniceps > Balaeniceps rex. The sequence goes on from VYZW01056107.1 coordinate 37,173, forward strand.
TCTCTGGAGGGAGAATGTGCATGCACTGAGTGGCCTTGCTGCCCTGCAAGGGAGGTCACTGAGAGCTGAAACAAGTGCCCCAGTGCTTTGGGACAGTGTGGTAGGATCTCTAGGGGAGCTGTGCCAGGCACAAGCCTCCAGCATGACCCTTCTGCTTGGCATCATCCCTAACTGTCTTTATTGTTATCTTGTGCTTGAGATTCATAATGGAGAATCACTTATGTTCTGAGTAAGAGCAGCTAAAAATAGTGCTAATATAACAAGGATGAGAGATGAATTTACAAAGTGGCGCAAGAAAGCCCAGAAGCCCCTCACAGTCATTATACACTCCCACAGCTTTCAGACATGCTTTCAACAGCAAATGCTCTTGCTGTTTGTTAGGCAAAGGAAATTGCCTAAGACGTGGCAGATGCCTGTAAGGCTTCTTACTGGAGTGATTTCTTTTTGCCCCCTCTTCCTTCAACATACCTCACTGCTATCTACCTTGTAACCCTGCTTCCTTCAACCAAAATATGTGGGGCTTTGCTGCCAGCAGGTGTGCACAGAGCATCTGGTAAAGCATCACGTCAAACTTTGTGCTGGGAGAGAACATCCACCATTTTCTAAGTCAGAATCAAGCTTCAATGAGGCATTTCTTCCTTGTCAGACACTGCCAAAACCACGTATAGCTTTTTCAGGCTTATGTTCAGTTAGGGTGTTGCAATTTCTGCCCTGTGTGGAGGGTCTGTCCCCTCTGATGTGAGCTAGTACATCTGCAGCTCAAGCTTTGAATAAGCACTACAGATTTGCAAAATTTTTAAGCACGTGTTGATGAAAGAAAAGCAGAAGCGTCAGGAGGGGAAACAGCCAAGAGCTCAGGCTACCATGATACCTGGATCCCTGGTGCTCACACCAGGTGTGAGAATGGTGTGACAGGTAGGTACTCCTGGTTGCACAGTGGCCCAGCTTCAGAAGGATGGCGGCGGACGGATGGACATAGAAACAAACTTATTTGCACCACACCAGACCAGCTGCCTAGACACCTCTCCCAAGCTGCAGGAGCTCTGAGTTTAAGTCTTATCTTAAGAAAAAAGGCCATTTCCCCCTTAGAGTTCAGCCCTTTGAATCAAAGGGCCAGGGTGACACCCTGCCCTGGTGCTGTCTCTCACCTGCCTCGCACGCATGCTGGCAATAACTGCTTTCTGCTCAGCACACAGCCCTGCACAGACCCTGAGCAATCCCTGTCCTGCTGTGAAGCTAATGCAAAGGAAGTGGCCAATTTAAACTGAATCGTTCTGGAGGCTTTTGGGGTGCTTGCCTCTCCTATTCTAATAGGGGATCCAGGGAAGCTACCTTGCAGTCTGAGCTGTATTTAGAATGACAGGCAGCTGATACAAAACAGGCTTAAAGGCAATTTGGGAAAGAGAAGTTGGGCAGAGAGAGGCCTGGCTCACCCCTCCCCATAGCCACAATAAACGTTTGATGTGTCCCTTCTCTGCACTTGATCACGTTCCTGCTGCCTCTGTGATTCATGTTATACAACTGATTGACTTTGCAAGATAGGAGAACAAAGTGTCTCCTTGCCCTGCTCCCTGATGCACATTAATTGTGTTAGATTGGAAGGCTGAAGCAGAAATCAAAACAAGCCCTCAAGCATGGTTTCTCTGCTAATCACTGGTGCTCATATCCTTGTTATGCTGAGGGACTCTGTGCTACAGTAATCTAAAGGCACCATCCTGGACATGCTTCCATTGGTCTGCAGAGCTGTTCTGTTGCACCTCCCCAGTGAGGACTGTCACACTTTCTGTATCGAGCAAAAATTGTGTTCCAACATGATTTTTCTCTTCAAGAGTTAATGAGCAACTCTTGAAGCAGCCTCTGATCAATGAAATATAAAGGAAGCAAGCCAGGAGGCACAGAGGCCAGCTGCCTTGCCAGCTGCATCCCAATCACAAAAAGTAAAAAAAATCATGGAGAAAGGAGTGGAACCAAGAGCATCACCTGCTCAAGCAGTACCATAACCCCTGAAAGCATGGCTCAAGGCATTTCTCATGAAAGCTCGGACTGCTCCTGCTCAAGAACTCACTGCCCTAGAGCCAGCATATTCCAGTTTAGCATCTTCAGCCTGGTGCCACATCACCAGGGCTGGTTTGTCAAAAGGACTTCACACCATGACGCTCATGCTGGGAGGAAACAGGCACTGCCAACAGATGACACCCACATTAGGTACTTTCATAGCCAAGGTACATCAATGTGATAGTGCTGAGCAACAGAGTTACTCCACTGCATGAAACCTGCTGTTGACAGGAAAGGGTTTTGCTTCTGTTTTTCTCCATATTCCTGCGTCCAGCTGTGGATTGCCTTTACTTATGACTCCTGGATAATAGAGGCTGAATCCCGCTGTGCTGTTTTACTGCTTTTTAAATTCTCTAATGTATGTGCACTTGGTCCGAAACTCATCAGTCCAGTAGGGGAGGCAGGCTGGACTCTGTCAGCAACAGAGACCAAAGTGGGCTCAAATTTTAAAGAAATTAGCTCTAAAATCCTCCTTGGTTTTGTTCTGTGTGAGTCACACAAGGTAATGTACAGCAGAGGCTGGAAGGGGAATGGGGACAGCTCTAGGAAAAGAAGGATTTCTCTTTTTTTCCTCTTCAGTTTCCCTTTCATATATTGTCTGGAGTTGTTCATGAGAGAGTGGGGGAAGATATGCTACCCCCAGCCTGAGATCAGCAGAGCCTTACAGCAAATCCTTCAGTCTAACAGTATCTGCTTGATATCACAACAAAACAGTGACAGGCCCTGAATCCCAAGCTGACCCACAGTACACGCTCAGGTGTTATTATATAGGGACATGGAAGTTATTCCCAGCCAAGACTCCATCCCATTTTTATCCAGCCCTATTCCGTGTTCTGCAACTGCTAATGCATTTTCAGGAAACCTGTTTCAGTACTTGTGCAAAAACATGACTATCTCAACCAACCTCCACTGATGAACTAACTGGCCCAATTACCCAGAGTTTACAATTCAGTGAAGCAAATACTTTGTTTAGCTGCAAGTACATCAGATCAGACCTCCAAGGGGCTTGGGTGGAGACACCCTCCCCCTTCCTAATCAGCCCAGGATCTCCAAATATTCAGCCATGGAAGAGCAGTGCTGAATCTAGCATGTACAGGGCTCAGAAGCAGTGTAAATACAGACTTGGTAATGAGGAAAAGCATGGGGAATTATAACATGAACAATCCTGCACAGGGAATGAATGAGGGAGAGCAGAGTGTGCTATCTGCACAGTCTGCTGAAGGTCAGTGCAGGATGAATGGATGAGATACAGAAGCTTTCAATCAACTACATGGCTAAGCAGATAAAGTTTTTCCTAGGACGTAAAAGGCCACCAGCCTGGGACTACTATGCACTGAGAAGCAGGACTAGGACTATGCAGCCAAAAGCACAGGACAGCAGGTGGCTGTGAACTTGTGACAGCCGGGGAGAAAACCAGAGACAGCTGGGATACAGCAGCAGAATGAAAGGTTTGCAAGACCAGTAAGAAAGATGACAGACTGCAGGGGAGGAGCAACAGAGACCAAAGAACAAAAGACCTCGAAGTACAGAGAGGAGAACAGCAAAGGCTGGGGCAGCCTGGTGTTGCTGGAGGAATGGAAGGGTAAGGGTGGTGAGGGCAGGGCAAGACGTAGGAGGTGCAGAAAGCCAGGTATGCCAGCTTGAAGCTGTACACAGTGCCCTTCTTGCTACCAACGGCATGGGCTAAACTTTCAGATTTGAGAATTATCTGCTTCCCCTAGTCTGGACACATTTGTTTTCCTGGTGGCCCATCAAGAAAAGCAGTGGTATATGAATTGCTGCAACCTCAATGCCATTTTCTGGGCAGGATGTGGGGTTTTCTGCTGATGACTTGTCTGTGCTGTGACCTTACCAGAACACAGGCCTTTTGGTCATGCCATAAACACATTCTTCAGTTTTACAACCAGGAATGGTATCCTAGGAACCCAGTTCTGGAAACAGTGCTCTACACTATCAGCACAGGCCATTCTTTTAACCCTCATTCGGTTGTTTTCCCTCTGTTGTTTACACACACATTTCAATTCAGACTTCACTTCAACCTTAATATTTCTGTTACAAATCTTTTACACATGTTTATGTGGGATAATCAATATGCTCTGCCTCATTCAGATGATCAGTAAAAGGTTGGAAGATGGATATTGCTCTTCAAGAAGGCTGTAGACCAACTGGAAAGAGTCCAGATCACAGACCTATAAGGCAAGATGGAAGAATGAGAGTTTGTTCAATCTAGAAGTGAGCAGACCAAAGGGATGCAGGGTAACAATACATGAAGTACCAAAATGTCACATCCATAAAAGGCTGCAGTTACAGAGAGGAAGATGATAAACTCTTCAGTGGACACACATGCTGGTTAAGGACAAGAAATGTTTGTCCTAAATTACAGCAAGTAAGGATTAGATTAGACAGCAGACAAGGTTTTTTCAGCTGTAAGATCATGAAATACTAGACTGGATCACCTGGGGAAGGGCTTATAACACCACTTAGAAAAGCTCCTACTACAAACGTAGTTTATTTGCCTCTGCCTTGGACCTTGGTGAGGCTCTAGATGGCCTTTCTGCATTCCCTCAGCAAGGGCTTATTGAGGAGATGATAAAACAGGAGTCTAAAGTTCAGCTTCAATACTTATATGTAAATTTTTTAGTTAAATGTTGGGTGCGCAGCGTGTCCTGCTCTTAACAGTCCCACCTGGCTGCTTCAGAGACAAACACGGAACCGCTGTTGAATAGCAGGGATCCACCAGTTCTGTACAACCTGTCTTCAACATGGGAAGTGCAGCTGCCCTTCGCAATCCAGAGCTTCCCACTCTTACCAAGCTTTGCTACCCTTTGACCACTGCAGTAACCCAAGCTAGGCTGCATCATCAAACCTATTAACTTTTTTTTTTTTTTGAGCCAAATGGATTTCCACCTATTCTACAACCCTGGGGAAAAGGAAGTTGATTTTCTGGCTGGAAAAAGAAGCTCACAGTGACCAGCCCCAAGGGAAAAGAGGATATCAGTGTTTCTGAGTTTCCAGTTAATTGTGTTTACTGAAGAACACATAACATTAGAGTGCCTTGAGCCTTGGCCAAGTCTGTAAAAGTAAATAAAGACAATTCCAGTCTAATGTTAGAAAACCGACCCTTAGATTATTTCTGAGCTCACTTCTTCCAGCAGCTAGAACAAACCCTAATCCATATGATGTGAAATAAGGAGCATTGGACTCATACCTTATTATTTCAACAAATAAACATGTTTGACTGCTGTAGCTAGAAAGCATCTTTCCTCCAGAAGACAGGCCACAAGACAAAAGAGCAGCCCCTTCCTCCTAGGGCTTGTCTGGTGACTCCTCTGCAGCTCATCAGACTTCCAGTCACCTCCTCAGGAGGACTCACCACAAAATATGCTGTGTTAGGAAGGAGAGGAGATGCTCCACAAAGCGGGACAAGCCAGGAGCTGAGGATGACCCCAGCATAGGATGCGCCCTCACTGAGGGGCACCGCCCCACAGCACCCGAGCAGGGCAGGCTGCACAAGGGCCAACTAATGGTGCATCCACAGCCCTAGGAGGAGGAGGATCAGGGCAGGGGACATTCAGGGAGCCCTATCAGGAGCAGCAGGAGGTGGGGTTGGAGATAGACCTACCTACAACATAGCTCAGGAGAGGACTAGGGCCCAGGGCCTGAGTTTAAATAGAGCTCCTGGTCCATGAGCAGAGAATGTGGGTGGGGGCCCAGGTGAGGCTGGTCTGGGCAACTAAGGCCTATTAGTGGCCTCAGGGCTCTGACACCATGTCTGTCCTCTGAGCCTGCTCCTCAGATGGGCAGAGCCATCTTTGACCTCCCCAGGGAGAGCTACACAGCACTGTTCATCCCAGAGAGGAAAGCAACCACCAGGTCCTGCCCAGTTCCTCTCTGATCTTTTCCAGCCTCATCCCCCTACCACCTTGCTTTATGCCTGGCCATGCAGTGTCAGCCGGGGTCCTGCTGACTCCTGTGCTTTATGAGCACATCTTGCAAATTGCTCACAGCAATCCTAACACAGCCATTTCTGCCCAGTAGAGTCCCATTAGCCAGCAACTCTGTCCTCAGACTCTAATGATTCAAACCACACAGCCGTTTGTCACGCTACATCTTCTTTCCCAGTGAGTAGAAGTCAATTAGTGTTTTCAACTTTGCTCTGAAATAGCCCTGGCTCCCTCTTGCTTCTTTACGCTACCAGGAAACCATCTACAATAATGAGTTGTTTGGATGTCTAGTGCTCTGTTGCAGTGAATTTCAAGCTCTCTAAACTTTTCTCTCTGTGTTTCAAACACCTTAAGCAGGAAACACACTTTGTTGCCAGAAATTCCAAGACGAATGAGCTTTTGAACCTGTCATGTGGCCATTTTTTAAGTTTTATTTTTATTTTTTGTGCTTAAGAAAATAATGATGATTTTTGCTACAAGACCTTCCTATCTTAAACACTTAACATTTTCATCAATCAATCTCATTTTCTTAATTCTGTCTTAGTAGATGAATAAACGCTTGACAAACAAATGCTTCAAAATGTCTGTGGGATGAGAGCTGATGATCTACGCAGTCCAAGCATGTGCAGCGAACGTAGGTGGTCCTGTGGCCATCAGTGAGTTCTGGTGGCCTGCTGTCCCACAGGGGCCCTGGCCAGCAGCGGGTGCTGTCATGCAGCGCTGGCCTAGGCTTGAGCCAGGCTCGACCCAGGCTCCCTGTGAAGTGACTGGCTGCAGAGGTGCCCAGAGCCACGTTTGCGAGGAGTTTGAAGCAAGGGGCTGCTTTTCTCAGAAGAAAATCAGCTCCAAACACAAGCTGCTGAGAGACAAGGTGAATTTCTTTTGCATTTGTCAGTCTTGGGATGTTATAAGGCATTAAAGCTTGACTAGCGCGTAGTAATTGTATTAGAGCTGCAAGGGTTTTAAAGTTAAAATAATGTTTCTAAAATGAAAAACTCAAAACTAGTGCTTTCTATCCTGTTGATATTTTAATTTGAAGGTATAGCCATTACTCTGAGCAAATTCAAATGAAATAAGCTTTTTTATTAAATTATTTATTTGCCTGGCCATTTTTAATTAAAGAATGTGCAATTCAATTATTAAATTAAATCATTTGTGATTAGGTTCATTCCTACTCAGCAATGAATCTACACATTTGCTTAAATTTCATTTATCGTATGTATTTTTGAACCAGGGCCTGAGAGAAAAGGCTTGAGAAGGACACACTTTTAATGTGTGGGTCTCCTCCAGCAATAGCTGTCAGTCATCTGCTGATAATGGCTTCTATTTCTCAGCAAGACTCTCAGAGAATGGCCAACCTTTCTTCTGCCAGTATGATACAACACACATTTTGTTTGGATGTTGCCTCTACACTTGCTCCCAAAAGAAAAAAATCCCATCTTTCCTTAAGGCTTCGAGAACCAGCTCCTGGACACAGATGCCCAGCCTGCAGCCAGGTGGTACCTCTCCAGTCAAACAGTGGTGGTCCACATCACACCTCTGCCTCAACCACAGTGACAACTGCCTGGTCCAGTAGGTTTGTCGTACCACCCTCTCGTGAATAACACATCCGTAGCAGACAAATGGCATCCCTGTGCACTCTGCCTAAATACAGCTGCTGAGATCTCCTACCCTACCATGGTGTCCTCCCTTCCACGCCCTGTAAATGCCCAGACTGTGGATATAACAAGTCCTTCCATTTGTAAATATTCCCTCCCGGGCAGTTGGTACTGCATCATCTGCTTCAAAGGACCCATGATCCATGGCTCATCCACAAGCAGAGATGTGGGCTGGCCTCTGATATCCATGGCATCCTTTCTGGAGTAAGCTGCATGCAATGCCAGGCCCCTAGTGCTCCGGTGAGTAGGCTCTCTAGCATCCACACCTCCTGACTGTGCGGGGCTTGCCTTGGGAAGCAACGCAGGGGCCACAGGTAAAAGCCTGAGTCAGTTTTGGGGAGAATGGCCGCTGTTTAGATGCAACTGAACATGTGCACAGTGAAGTGTTTGTGAGGGTTTTGCTCATCTCTGATTCAGCCTAGGAAGCAGCCGGCAAAAGTCACCCAGCCTGGCTTCAGGCCCAGCTCACACAATTAGAAAAGTATTAGCTGAACTTAATAGGAAAATCAACATTAAGCAGATAGGAGCTGGTGCAGTTGTTAAAGACAATGTAGTGTTTTTCCCTGGCAGAAGCCCAGGCTAATGGAGGGCTTCCAGCATCCCGAGCAGCCTCCAAATGAGGGTTTAATTGGCCTCTGAAGCCACACATATAATTACAAACACTTGTAATGAAGCATGAAAAATACAAGAGCCCAGGACTGTGACATGGAGGGAAGAAATTATTTCATCTGTCTCATAAAATAAATCAAAGCTACCTTCTTCCTCACATTGAACCTTCTTCTCAGCTCCTATCTGGCCTGCAGACTCCACTCGAGTGCTGGCTTCCAGGGCAGTACTAAGACCAAGGGGAAATCTAGCTTCTAACACAAGGCAAAACTTCTGCCTTCCCCGGCTGCTGGGGACACCTCTCCAGCCTCCCACCCTCTGTGCAGGTTGGACACTGGGTGGACACTAGAATGGACTTCGACTGCCCACTGCTGGTGTGCACAGCACAGCCCTGCCAGCAGCAAAACATCTGCTTTGGCGAACGCTTTATATTTTGATTCTGCTTTAACTTTAACTAAATGACTCTCCATGATTTCTGTTCAACAGCTGCTCCCTGAAACACGCATCTCTGCCAATTACTCAGACACAGTAGCAGCAGCTGTGGCATCTGGTCCAAGCAGAGCCACGTACATTCCCCCTCATACCAGGGACCTGCAGCCCCTGGAAAGTGTGTCCCAGAGCAAACTGGTGGGGAGTCCAAGGTACAACTCCCTCAGTTGCTATGCTGGATTGAGCCAAAGACCAATGGGGTTTGTGCTGTTCATTGCTCTCCAACTTTCTGTTTCACTGGGGACAATTTGCTGGCTTGTTTGTGTTGGGGGAGACGTTCAAGTCCTTTGGCGAGTTCAGAATCACAGAGTAACTGAGGCTGGAAGGGAGTCAGGACCAATCTGGTCCAACACTCATGCAAAGCAAGGGCAGCTTTGATGTCTCGTATCCTTTCTATGGATCAGGTGGTATCTGGTCCCACCAAAAGGAAATCTCAACCAGGCATGTTGGGGAGGACCTAGAAGTAGTTTAACTTCGATCAAGAGGGCTTCCTCCCTGCACATACCAGCAAAACAGCTGTACCAGCACCACACCCAGCCTTGTCCAATTAGATATGCCATCACCCTGGCTAATTAGCCTACTCAGAGCTTTGCAAGGCCACAGCAATATTGCTCATTCTTTCAGTGTCAGTTCAGATGACACTGGACCACTTCACCTTACACTTTTTCACAATGTTGATCACTAAGGCCAGGGACAGGAGCTGTGCGCATCTGTCACCCACACCTCTATTCCCAAAGCTCAGAGCTGCTAATGCAGGGAGAGAAAAATTTCAGGAAAAAAACTCCAGTATCTCCTATGGAAGGAGAAGGCATGGCACAGGGACTACCACCCCTGCCAGAAGGACAGCAAGGAGGCAATAGTCAGCTGGGTGCCTGCTGTGGGGTAGATAGACACCACCAAGAATCACTTTTGTTCAGGTTGGTTTTCACCACACACTTGTGATTTGAAGGCTCACTGCTCTACACACACCTTGGCCTTCTCTCCTCAACCCTGCATCCCTCCATCTTAGGAGCTCTGGTACTCATTTCTTGTGTGTCCACATATGCCCAACAGTGTCCATACAAAGCCACTGAGTCACTCGTAGTGGGGATGAGAGATAAGAAATTTCCATCCTCTTCAAGAAACTAACTGTGGCTGGACTTACTCTGCCTCCTGTTATCACTGTAGCATTCAGCTGCAATTAAACACTGAGGGCTGAACATTGGTCACTGGACAACCATTTTTTTCATGTGACTAACATTGTTTGCCAGCAACTTCTGTCCGAGCATGAGTCCTGAGTAGGGCACACTGCGTCAAGAAATACCATAGGACAGTCTCACATCTAGCACTCATGATCTTAGGATGCCCCAGCTGGTCTGCTGAAGCAGGCAGTATTCAAGCAAAGGGGGATCATCCTATCCCACCTATGAAGATGGTGATTAACCAACTACAGCTTCCCTGGCACAGTCTGGGCACAGCCAGCCCCAAAGCCATGAGTTTTTCCTTGTTTGTACTGGGTTTTGTATCATTCTACAGCTAAAATTCAATCCAATCACACTTAGCTAGAGCAAGACCTGACATGAGTTTAACTGCCCTCAAGTGATGACAAGCAGAAAGTACAGATAAAGAAGTCACCTGAAAAGCAGCACGTTTTGCAGGAGCCTCAGTGAGACTTCAGAGGGGCTCACCTGTGCGCAAGAGGCTTTCCCTCACATGTCCTAGGCTCAAGCCTGGAGTTTTACTTTGAAGTGTCTGCTCTGGCTCTGCCCCAAGGGCTTGCTGGATTCCCTGTTTTCAGCTCTGCTCAGATAACTATCACAGTCGCTCCTGCTAAATGAATACAGCATAGCAAGCACAAGAGGCAAAGCAGTGACAAATGATCCTTCAGAAGCCAGGAAAGGATCCCAGCTCACAGTCCACCTGTTTTTTTGCAGCTGAGATTATACAGGTTCCTGCATGCACTCAGTTACTAGATAATGGCCCCAGGTGCAAACGTCAAGAGAGCAGTTGTGTCTTTTGCCACGTCTGCACAGCCCTGCCATGAAAGTGGCAGAAACAAAAATAAACAGGATGTGAGCCCTCAACATAAACAGGGATTTCTTCAGGCTGTCATTGGAAGAGGGTGACCAGGAAACCGGTGCATGATCGCCCAGCAATAAATACTGGAGATCCATCAGAAGCGACAATGTACAGGTTGAGCAGGTGATAAGAGCATCCTGGTCATTCTCAGCAGGGACAGAAGGGTTCTTTGATACAGATGTGTTTGCAAAGTCATGGGAGCCAACTCTTTTGCCCCCCCCGGCGGCTGACAAGGAAGCTCACATGGTGGCATGTGTCTGAGGTGAGTCGGTGTGAACCAGACAGCAAAACTGAAGGTACCAGAGAGGCCTGGCTCACGTATGAGCTCTCCCATAGCTCACAAGGTAGGTCACCAGGGAACATGGGCTGTAAGCTCGAACCTGAAGCCAGGGCAAGAGTCAACACAAGGTCTGCGCACTCATGTAGGCCACTCGGCTGTCCCACCAGGAGACACAGCAGGGGTCTGCTAGGGGTGTGTCATGGACACGGGGTGTATCCCCCTAGGCCTGGCTGTATTCAACTCTCGCTAGCTAGTTTTTCTGCCGGCTGCAGGTCTGGCTCTGCTCACAGAGAGCTCTAAACCTTGGGAGAAACCTAAACAGGACAGGATGTGACTAAATTATCTCCAGAAATAAATAGTGTCATAAGGAAACAAAGGTAAGTAAAAGGAGTAGATAAATAAGTAAAAGGAGCGGAGCCAGGAAGCCCAGTTTGCCTGCCCTTGGTCACAGCTAGCCCAACCCAGGGCAACTGTTTACAAGCAGCAGCAACCGATGGAGCAGGGCTTTCCATCACCCACTCACTGCTGGAAACCCAGTGGCCAGAACGCTACTTTCATAACTCTGAGGCAATCCACGGCCTCGCCACCCCCACAGATGGCATCTCCTCAGCCCGTGCCTCGCTGCTGCCCACTACTCTCTCTGCCCACGTAAGGATGAGGAGAGCGGGGTAAGCCCAGAGGCAGAGCACTGCCGTGTGCTGAACCACACAAGGCGACAGCTTCGCAAGCCGCCCCAGCTGTGACAGCAGTCGCACCAGCAGCTACCGCCGGCAAGCCGACACCACCCGCCGGCCGCGGTCTCTCTGGACCCCTCCGCACTCCTGGGGCGGGACCGGCAGCTCCGGTCGCGGCCCCTGCCCAAAGGGATGCCGGGAGATGTAGTCCCGGAGCCCTCACATGGGACAGAGCCCTCCGGGCCGCCATGTCGTTGTCGCAGCACGCCGGGAGATGGAGCCTCGCTGTCGGTCTTTTCCCCGCCCCCGGCAGAGCTTTCACCGCCGTTGCCGTCAGCAAAGATGACCCCGCAGCCCAAGCCACTCCGTGTGCCGTGATGCTAAATGACACCCGGCCCACTGCTGTGGCGGAGGCTAAGGCTCTGCCCCTCGGGGGGCCCCGGCGGCGAGCCAAGGCCATTGCTGCACCTCAGCCTGTGCACCGCGCTAGAAACGGGCCTGGCGAGCCCAGGCTCTGTGTTTCCTGGGAAAAAACCCAACTAACTCCTTTCACCGGAGAACCTCCTAGGCAAAATATTTGCGAAAGATGAGACTATTTCACTGATTTTCTTTGTAGGTGTTAAAAATGTGTTGCTTTGTGTATTGCTATTCCAAACTGAACCAGACCAAAGCAAGCCCCCCTAAGCTGGGCCGCGTCAGACAAACCCCAGCATTAGGCGGGAAGGACGAAAGGAAGGTGCCTGCAGCAGAGGGATGCGCGCAGCTCTCGCACACAGTTCTCTTGGATTTGACCGGAAAATACCTGGGACCTTGATTTCCAAGCAGGGCTGTTCACGTCCCCTTTTTTGAAGGAAAGGAGAACGGACATGTCAGAATTTTTCCAACAGAGGGAGCACTGGGACAGCTGTGGCGGTTGCACTGCCAACCCCATCACCTGAGGTGCCTTATTTTGGTGCTGGAGGACCTGGATGCCCATACGGCTGTTCTCACCTTCCATCCTGTGGGGAAGATACATCAACACTGCCAGGATCGGGGCATAATTTGGTCATCAGAAAGCAAAGATTTTAATCTTGGAGGCCATTCTGGGGGAAAAAAAAAAGTCTTACTTAGCCTCAGTGACAGTCTCTAAAGTTAGGATTTGAAAGGCACTTGTGGATCAAGCAAGGCAGTCTGCAGACCTTCCCTAGGAGTTACAAAAAATGACTTGTGGTCACTGCGAATTGGAATGGAAATTATTTCATACATGCCCCAAGGACACATTTCTGACTAAGAGTTTCTATCCTCCAGCTATCTAGGCTGATTGGCAACAGATGAAATAAAACATTTGTATTAGTTTTGGTGACCACAGCAATATCAAAATTGTTACAGGTTTTATGTTTATCAAATTGACAATGTAACCTGATAAATGGATCACCTGTTTTTACTCAACAGAGAGACTAGAATAGCTTGCTTCCTGGTGTGCATACTGAAAGTGCGAATATCACATTTCCTCCGTTTTGAGGAAGTATTTTTGTCAAGCTTTGCAGAACTTATTTTTGTGATTCCAGTTATTCTAGCTGTGACAGAGAAACTCAGATGACAAAGACAGCAGCAGCAGATTGAACCTGATGAGAATCAGGTTTAGATGCTGGTGTGAAAACCAGAGGTCGCTAAGGTCAACATTTGCAAAAGTTGAGGACTGTGTCAAATCAAAACCGTAATAATGAAGCACGTCATGACTCAGGCTAAAAGCCAGAAACATTTGAGAAATGGATAGTACCCAAATGGCAAGGTCTTTTGTCACAAACACAATGGCAAGGGTGACAGCGAGGAATCTATAAAATCTATACTGCTGCCTAGAGTCCAGAATGAAGGGTGGGTTCAATTCTTTCTTATGTTGCTGCTCACGTCTGCTGCATCCCAAAATGTCTCAGATCTTGGCCAGATCACATGGTCTCCAATCCAACACAGCAAATTATTCAGATAAGGTTTCTTGCATGACTGAAATTAAACCTATGCATAAGTATTTTACTAGAGCAGAGCTTTATCTCTACTATGCCTGAAGCTTTTCTGAAGGCTAACTAAGATTCACAGCCCTCTGCATATTACTGTGTTATGTAACCAGCAAGCTTTTCTTGAGGGTTCTTGCAAATCTGAAGAAGAAATTGGATGGCAGTTTTGGGAAAGCTGGTGTTACCCTGATGCTTGATAACTGAAGACTTTTGTTGGAAATTCTGGTATTAGCTAAGAAGAAGTTCACAGACTATGACTGGCTGGTGAACACTGACAACAAGTGTCCCTGCCTTGAAGCCAGCCTCTGCATAAGAGGAGATTTATAAGAGATTGGGAGGAGGAAAAGGAAACTACTACTGCAAAACTGTCATCATCTAGGAAATAAAACTGCCCCAACTTATATTTTAGAATACTGCTTTTCTCGATCCTCAAAAAATAGTTGAACCTCCATGGAAAATTTTTCACTCATTCTGAAGATTTCATACTCATTCAAATTTGACCTGGCATTATTTAGTGGCGAACTTCTTTGGGTAATTACTGAAGAGAAAAATCAAAGTAACTGGTAGCTTTAAAATCTTCAGAAGCTGTCTTCTTTTGACAGATTTTGAAGATAATTTAATGTATTTATATAGTCATATACATATATATTTAGTGAGGACTGAGAGACTAATTTTTCAATTTTTTGGTACCAGTTTTTTTACTGCTCCAATGAGCAATCCACCATACTATTTTGTAAACCCTAGGACTATTTAAATTAGCTAAATCAGGACATCAGAACAATGCACTACCATGAAGAAATAACAATGAATAAAACATAATAACATACAAGCTGAAGAAAGTATTATTGCAGTAATCTTACCTGTGCTTTAAATAGGCAGAATTAGGTATATCTGTGTCAGTGCCATATTATACTGAGGGATCACATGATGCAACACTGCAGCCATCAAGGGCGGCTTTACAGTAGAACCTAAGCTCTTAGCTCCTGCCTAATTTCATCCTAAATACTTAGGCGTGACCTTCAAAACCTGTTTCGAGTGCTCTCCCAGCCCTGGGGTAGCCCTCTTCCCTGCAAAGCTGCCTTTCTAATATGAAATGCTCCTTACGGCTTCCCTAGTTCTGCATTACGGAGGTTGGACAATGCCTGCCGTAGTAGTTCAACCTGTGCTGCAGCATCCCCGAGATATTCCCAAATCACCTGACTGGAAAAGCAGAGGGAGGACATGCCTGACATCCAGCACGAGGGCTCCGCTTAAACCACACAGTAGTTCAATCATAGTGGACTCAGTTCTGATGTAAAACACAGTTTATTCCCTTGTCTGCTGTAGCGAATTTGATCTTACGGCTAATATTCAGTGGACCAGGAGTCATAGCCCTCTTGCATGACTAAACGATAGTCTCTCCATTCTGTTCTCCCACACCTTTCACAAAAAAAAGCTCAGCCCCACACTTGCTGTTGCTTGAACTGTTAGCACGGATTGATAAAATCTTTCTCTTGGAAAAAAAGCAGGTTGTCAGGTGAGGAATCCCTCTGGGTTTCTGTAAGACAGAAATAAATCCAGTAGTGTGTAGCTCCAGTAGGCTATTTTGGGCAGGATTTAGAGTGCATGCCTGCCTTCAACATTCCCTGTGAATACCATGCTAAAAAAACCACACTTTAAAATGCATGTGAGTGTCCTAGGTGAGCACTGCCGGAAGCTGGTCATTAAAACGCAGCTGCCTAATGAGCACTTATGTCATTGCTATACACTTGTGGAGAGCTAGTTGTAAACATCGAGTGGTTCAACTGAGAAACCAGCTTCCTGTAGATTAACTGTGACAGTGATGTATGTAATATGTAAATAGAACTAATCAGAGATGCTGGCCATATGACCATGGGGCAGGCAGGAAATGAATACAGCTGAGAACTCTGCAGACTCACTTTCTTATTTTGACCTTTCAAAAGACTAAATAAATGAATTTAGTTTAGCACAGTTATAAACATTTTCCACAGCAGAAGTTCTGCAGAAACTACAGAGATTCCCAAGCCTGCACCAAGTTTGAGTTTTCATCATGGATGCCTTACAAAATTCTTTTGAGATCCCTGGATGACAGGACCTGCAGACCCCAAATGCAAAGCGTTATGTTCCTGTTGTCAGTGATCCGCATCTGAAGCAATGCAGTTTTCCTTCCTTCCTTTTAAACAGCAGCAACAAAAGACAGTTTTATAATGTGAACTATGGGTAGGCGTTATAATGCTTCTCTTCCACTAACTCTGAAGTATCCCACATGCCAAATTCCTCCACTAGGATAAATCTTTTAAGTGCACCGCTAAAGAAATCAACTGAATTAGCAGAGTGCAAGCTCCTCCACTTGAGATTTACCATAAAACTATTTTCTTTTTGGTATTGCTTCATGAAGCAAAAATGTTTTTTTTATCTGAAGATAAACAAAACAACCATATATTGGATCATATAATTATTAAATTGTAGGTCCAGTTATGGTTTCCAATAAGGAATAAACAACACAAATATTGAGGAGTGATAAATTGTTAAGAAGTTACTGAACAGCAGAATTTTTTATTAAAGTCAAATTAATTCAACACATATAATTTTAATTTTCAACTCTTCAAATCCCTTTACAGGAAAAAGAAAGAAATATGGAAATAACATCTTTTCATCCCATGCTCTTCAGTGAAGTGTGTTTCCATGCTTATTCTTCACAGGACAGTAAAGAGACTGTTGCTTTTTTTTTTTTCTTCCCACAAAGATGAATATTGCCTCCCTTCAGCAGAAACTAAAACAAACATAACCGCACAAAAGCCATACTGGTAAAATTGGATTTGAATAAGAACAACGGTGGAGCTCGGTTGTGGAGGAGCCCAGGCAGTGCAAGAACGTGAACATGGACATGAAGGAGGCAAAGTTTACACTTATGTGGCAAGTAACAAAAAAAACTTGAGGAGAGATGCGGTCGGATTACTAACAAAGGAGAACTTCTCATTGTGCTCTAGTTCTTTGTGCTGAGCTGAACCACTCAAACAGGGCTTCACTTCAGCTGAATTGAAAGTCTGAATCTTTCAGTGCTTACCTTTAAAAAAGAAATATGACATATTCAGTGTATAATACAATATTCCTATTGCTAATGATATCGGTCAATATTTCTTTCACAGAGGGCAGCTATTGGTTCTACACAAGTCAAGCATGACTAGATCATCAGCTGTGATAAGACCTTATCAAACACTAACAGAAGCCAGTGCAGACACTTTTCATCCGAAGAACAGGCCCAAAGACAGGACATCACCTCAAGAACTTCCTGCACTTTATGATCTATTCAATTTTGCTTTTTTGTCACATAGATTGTTTTGAAAACACATATTCTATTCATCTAACTATGAAAGCTCTTGAAAAATGTATTTATTCTTTTCTACAAGTAATAAATCATTAAGCCAATATTGCTCTCACTTTGCAGAGATGATCTTGATTTGAGGGCTTAAAAATCACTAGTCTCCTTCTCAAAAGATTTATGAATACATCTCAGTGGTTAGAGAAATGGTTGGGAATCAGGACATTTGGTTCTTGTCCCAAATTTCTTCAGAGCTTTCTAGGACTCTAGTCACGTCATCAACATAATATTCTGGGTCTGCTTTTTCTGGCTTAAAATAACTTATTCATTTTTCTGTG
>VYZW01056116.1:0-17404 GCA_013401315.1 Balaeniceps rex
TTTTTTTTTTTTTAATTCAGACTGAAGAGTCTCCACCTTTTTAGTCTTCTCTCATAAAGCAGCTTCTGCATCCCCTCGATCATTTCAGTTGCCCTTCTTTGTACCTGGAATAACATTCTATCATCCAGAATCCAAAACATTTTGTGGTTTGTTTTGGTTTTTTGAATAAGGAAATGAATCTAGACAAACTTTGGATGTCTCTTCAGATATTTGCTGGCACAGTATCAGACTATTGTTTTTGTTGAACCTTGGCTCTATTGAAAGCTCTAGAAAAATTATTTGGTATCTTCACATTTTCCAAGTGTGTTTTCTAGTACTAAACCATTGAGCAGCATCTGAAAAAAATAGTTCACGTAAATTAGAAAGGTGTGTCTACTATTCTTTTTTGCAAACGTCACTAAAACTTTGTGATGTGTTGTCTATACTTCTCTCATATATCAAAGCACTTAATAATTTTCATGTCTCCAGATGCAGATGGAAACCCTTTTCCTACTCATGCTTATCAGTTCTAGGTAAGGTTTTGGGTATATTTGACTTGGCTGCCATGAACAATATACCATAAAGTAGGACCTGGTAGCTCACTTAAAGGCATTTCTTGAAAGTTCTGTCTGGCACTGTTGATTATCCCTTTGTCCACTGTTTGATATTTTCCTACTCCTTCACATTACCATTCATTTTTTCTGCATTAGCAGTTTCAGTAGCCAGTATAGATATAGACTCTTCCACCCACCCAATTTACAATTCCCATAAATCTTTGTATACTTCCTTCCTCTGCAGATGGAGATATACTGACCTGTAAGTCATGGGGATCTATCTGCATTCTTTCTTCAGTCACTTTTCCTCAGAGTGGGTTATTTCTTTAAATTTATGTTTCTATCCAGGGAGCTTTAAACTGCACATCAGGTTTTTGCAATCTCTCTGTGTTCTTCTATTGTTTGTTCCAATCTTAGAATATAATCTATATGAACTCTAATGTCTTTGCTGTCATCAAAATTTTATTCTCTCTTGTTTTGAAATAGTTCAGGTACAAGGTGTGAGCCAAAAGATATTTTGGGTAAACAGAGTCTTAGTAACGGCTGTTAAAAGTCCACAGACATCAATTATTTTCTGTGGAAAAATACCTGTCATTTCCCTTCTCCCACTGTAATGTGTCCAGAAAGTGTTCCCGTTCAACAATCTAGTTTCACTACTTGGGCCCTTAGCAGCCCCCATCCAGTGTACCTGCAATAGTCATGTGAGTGTTGGTGTGTAGTGCACAGTTGTGATGGTCCTGGTCTCTGCTTATCTAAACTCTTTACTTTTAGGGTTTTCTTGGAGTAGACAGTCTGAACTGTTGTAACAGCAAAGCACAGAGGAAAAAACAGATCTTTCCTTTAAAGTACCAAGTGCAACTATCAGTGTATTGTGGAAGCTGTAAAGATACTTAAAAAGAATAAATGATATATCATTTATGTGTCATATAGGGTAGCTCTTCTACTTCCTCTAATATCCTGTTAAGAGGAAAAAGGGACACCAATGATAAACCTGCTTGAAGTGGAGAGGAGGTAGGATGGAGATGCCCAACAGCTGTATCTCGTATTCCACCATCAGACAGTGGTGCTGTACTGGTTGATGCCAGGAAGGTGCAGTCACTCTGAGGTTTGTCTGGCAGACACAGGCTGCCTGCTGTCCCGGTGCCAGCACTCACTGTAGGGTCTCTCTCACCAGATCAGGGAGAAGCGAGGCTAAAAACACGTTAGTAATAAGGGATGTGTTGCCAACGGCATGTGCACACCAATATACACACACAGCCCCTCATAGACATGCATGCATAAACTTTGACCCCTGCCCATGGCTGAAGACAAAGGACCTGCTGATGCCACACCAGTTTACACCAGTGCAGAGTTTGAGCTATTTTGTCTGAATTCCCAGCCCTAGTCTGGAAAGAAGAAAAAAAATCCTTTCTGTTTCTTGCGAAGGTAGTGCTGATTTTTTTTTTTTCCAGATTCTCCACTAGCCTTCGTAGCTCAGTGAAGGCTTTGGAAAGACAGAGACAACGTTTTTAAAGTGTTTTGCAGGAAAACTCTTTCCCCCCTCCCCCAGCTTTTTGGCTGGAAGAGACCATCTGCAACATGGTGTAAGGAAGGGAAAACAAAATACACAGACTCATTAAAATGCCTTGTGGATAATCTGGTCTAGCTGATGCAGCATGGCATGCTGACCTGCATAACAGCAGAGACCCCACCTCCTCCCTGAAGTGGCACATGCCTACAAGGGCCTGGACATGGAGAAAGGTGTGTAGGAGGGCTGAGGTTAAAATAAAAAATAAAAAAAAAAAAAGAAGTCCAGTATAAAATGAAGAAAGCTTCCATTTCTTTCCCTTCCCCTCCCATTTCTCAGGCAAAATTAATACTTTATTTTTTCTTTTGGTAATTCTCTGCTTGGCTTTTCTGTATCTCGTAAACCTGGTCCCTGGCTGCTTTTATAGAGGCACTCAGAAAAACGTGGCCATTCTTGGTGCTGTAGATAGTTGTTGAGCATTTGCTCCTTTGCAGAGATAAAGTTATCATCAGAGGTAGTACTCTCAGGTGTCTTCCAGCCTTTGGAAAATAGTTGTTACTGTAATCTGTAGGCAATTTTCCCCCTAATGCCGTAGGCATGTGCTTCTCCTTTTGTGGCTGTTTACCAATTCTCTAACAGATTAATCGGAGAATAGTTCATTCAGTGACGGTCTGAAACTTTAAAACACCCTCAAATGCCTCATTACAGACCAAATAAAATAGTTTGTTTTCTGTGAATGATTAGTCCCTCTCATATCTTCCTTGCCCCATTGCTTTCAAAATGCTAATCTCAGGGTGCATTTATTTGCTTGTGCCAGCCTGTTTATAGCTACTGTATCCCTTTGGTGGAAGCTTACTGTATCTTCCTCATTTGCAGTAATCAGTGAATTTCCATGATGTATAATCATAATAATAAGTCAGTTGAGACATGTTTTTCAGAAAGCTAATTTCAGTTTCTAGGGCTGGGCTGTCATCTCCACTTCTGTCACGTTATGTAAGACGAAGCAAAATGAATCATGATGCTGGACAGAGAAGTGTTTGAAAGAGCAGGGCTAAAGGGAGAAGAATCTTTCGCAGCACATTTCTGAAGAACAGAGCTACTCAGCTGTACTGTAGCATATTCAGTCTTTATAATGGTTTAGATGCTTTTTATTAAATGGTTGAAGCATCGTTATTATCAGGCCTTTTCGGGTCTTCTAGGTTGCCATAAAGCAGCTTTAGGACCAGTATAGCTCACTTGAGTGAACTTCGATGCATGACACCCAGCTACAAGATGTACACTGCAGTGCCTCCCTAACAGCCAAAGAAACAAGGGACAGGAGAAGGTGAGGTGGGAGTGGGTCACAACAGAGGTGTAGCCAGGAGCTCACACTCCTGAAGCTCCTTGCCTTGTCAGAGGACTTACATAGGAATACCACCTGTAAAGGAAACGTGGGGACGGATTTCCTGGTTTTTTTTCCCCCTCACAGGGAAAAAATCAAAGGGCTTTCCACTGTAGGGAAGAATGCTCTTGCTAGCTGAAACCCAACAGAGGGAAAGTGTAGAGTGAGAAGGACATGCAATAACAACCATGTTTAGTTTTGGCCAGGACACCAGTGTTAAATCATTCGCACTTAAAGAAGTTTTGAGGTGCTCTCTGGTGATAAGACAGTTACATGCAATATTTTTGGTGCCCCCTTCTCCAGTATCAAGAACTGGCCTCTTGCAGTGCATGTCATGTTGCTGAAGAAAAAGCATAAATGCTGCATCTAACCCTGAGGCAGTTTCCCGGCAGTTTCCCAGCAATTTTCAGTTCAAGTATTGATCGACTCTAGTGCTATAACTGAGAATAGCCTTAGGTAGCATGGACATAATCTTTTTTAGCCATTACTGAAAGAAGTAGGAAGAGAATAGATCAAGTCAGACAAATTTTTACTGATCTTGTAAATAATCCTTACTTAAGTACAACAGACCATTGTAGACAAATAGTGGCTATGCACAGATACAAAAGCATCACAAATTTAAAAGATTATTTCTGCAACATATAACTCAATTTATATTAACAAGTGTGACACAGAAACTTAGAATCATGGAAAATTTTGGACAGCTAAGGACCTCTGGAAGTCAGGCCCCAACTCAAACTGGGTCCAGCTAGAACAGGACCTTGGTTCAGTACCTTGACCAAATGAGTTTTGAGCATCTCCAAATTGGAGATTCCCCAACTTCTCTGGACACCTGCCCCAGAGTCGGACCTCCCTTATGGTGAAAAATTAGAATTTCACATGTCCCAACGTGTGTTCTTTCTACTATGTACCTCCAACAAAAGTCTGGCTCTATCTCCTGTACGCTCTCCTGTTAAGTAGATAGTTGAAGACAGAAAACTTGAAGAGAGGTAGCAGAGAAGACCTGAAAAGAGGGGATAGTGATCCTAGAAATCACACAGAGTAAAGTTTTCAAACTGGCTAGCTGCATTTTTGGAGTTACTGAGTGTTGGCAGACAGACAGAACTTGGAAAGATTTGGAAATAAGATGACATTTCACGTGAAGGATCTTGATTTGCAGATGTGCTAGGGAACTATAAATCGATGTTTTGTGTCTGCTTTCTGCTTCTTTTGACTCAAAACAGATTTTGGAAGAAAAACTCTAGGGTCCTGGAGTTGTGATTTTTTTATATCATCTCTAAATGAAGGATAGACTGTCTGAACTCACTGAGCACTGGGTGGTTTGGGATTTTGCAGAACTGTGTAAAAGAAGAAAAGACAACTGAAAGGTTGGATATCAAGTAAAATTGCCCACCTGTTTGCTTAAAGAGCCAATATCATAGAATCATAGAATCGTAGAATGCTTTGGGTTGGAAGGGACCTTTAGAGGTCATCTAGTCCAACCCCCCTGCAGTGAGCAGGGACATCATCAACTAGATCAGGTTGCTCAGAGCCCCGTTCAACCTGACCTTGAATGTTTCCAGGGATGGGGCCTCCACTACCTCTCTGGGCAACCTGTTCCAGTGCTTCACCACCCTCATTGTAAAAAATTTCTTCCTTATATCTAGCCTAAATCTACCCTCCTTTAGTTTAAAACCATTACCCCTTGTCCTGTCACAACAGGCCTTACTAAAAAGACTGTCCCCATCTTTCCTATAGGTCCCCTTTAAGTACTGAAAGGCCGCAATAAGGTCTCCCCGCAGCCTCCTCTTCTCCAGGCTGAACAGCCCCAACTCTCTCAGCCTGTCCTCGTAGGAGAGGTGCTCCAGCCCTCGGATCATTTTCGTGGCCCTCTGCTGGACTCGCTCCAACAGCTCCATGTCCTTCTTGTGCTGAGGGCTCCAGAGGTGGACGCAGTACTCCAGGTGGGGTCTCACCAGAGCCGAGTAGAGGGGCAGAATCACCTCCCTCGACCTGCTGGCCACGCTTCTTTTGATGCAGCCCAGGATACGGTTAGCCTTCTGGGCTGAATATCTTAGGGAAACTTCCAGCTTGATTAGAGCAGGAGGAGGCACAGGTGGACCTTTAGATGTGTCACTGGACAGTCACTTTCATTCAGCTTTCACGTTAAAGGAAACTTAGTATTCCAGTAGGGATTTACAAAATGTGCCTGAAGCTGTTTTTCTGCCCTGCGCCTCTTCTACCTGTACATCTCATCTCTAAAAAATGAGGTTAGGAATTGCTAGCACCAGGCTCTCAGCAGCAGGAGCAGGGAGTGTGCTGGGGCTGTGTGGTCTCTACAAGGTAGAAGCAAAACAAAGCACCACATGGATGGGTTGCTGAGTGTCACACAGAGATGAACCTTGTGCTCAAATTGTCATTGCCAAGAAAGGTTTCACTGGCTGAAAGCAGTACTGCTGTGCAAGTGCTCTGACTGGAAAGAGCAACTTTAAGCACATTTATAATGAAAAAGGCTAAATTACCTTATGTTCTTTAGATTAAGTAAACCGTCTTCCATCTCTGAATTACCCTGTTTTCTTTTTCTTTTTTCCTAGAACTCAGAGCAAGAAGTTAATCTAAACCCAGGGTGGTTGAGTGGCGACCTTCGTTACAGAGCTTGCTAAGTTGGTGGCAGATCCTGTTCCTTATTGGTGCTTTGATTCTCTTGGTCACACCCAAATGATTTCTCGTGTACAGTTTTTAAGCTGTTCCTCAATTTGCTTTAATGCATGAGCTCCAAGGGAAGCCATTTCCTTTTCCTTTTATTGCTACTTTGTTCTGTTTTGTTTTCTTGAATTTGTGAGCAAGTAAACATAATGACAAGCAACCTTTAGGGAGTTTCTAAAGTCAGTTTAAAGGAGGACAGTTTTTGATGCTGCTAACCCCCATGTAGAGTTAACACTTTGAAATATGTCTAATTACACTTTAAGATAAGGATATTAATGCCATCAATCAGCACTGATAGCTCACTATCACAGAATCCAGCCCTTTGGCAACTCTCACATGTAATATAACAGCATAATTAATGGTTATAAAGACACCATTATGCGCAACATAGTATTTCTATCAGTTGGCTTGTAATCATTAAGTACCATGAAAGTGAGGTTAACAAGCTAAAGACCCAGTCAGACAGTGCTGAGAGAGAAAGGGAGGGTCAGTCAGTCCTCCTTCAGCCACCAGTAATATGGCAAAAGGTTTTTTTTTTTTAATCTTTGGCTCATAAACCACTGAGAGAAATACTTGAGTTGTTTTCCACCACATTCTTGCTTGCTGAAAGTCGAAAGGTATTCAGAAAGGCAGATGAAAATGCATACCACCAGTGCCACCTAGTGGAGAGGTGTAATGGTTCCACGTAAACTGCTGTCTTTCGGACAGACACAACCTGACCTCATTTTTCCACCCCAAACGGGGCAGGATAGTGTTGCTCCTGTATCGTCCTGTTTGCTAAAGTCTTAGGAAATGAAGGTAACGGCTCCTGCAAATCCGTAAGGCATTTTATTACACACTTCTGTGCTTATTTCGCCAGTAGGCTAGCAGGTTGGCAAATGTTTAAGCATCTGTCTGTGTTTTCATGGAGACATTTAGGGTTGGGATTAACAGTGACTGTGTATGTGAACGGCATCCGAGCAAGACTGAGAAAGTGACTGCAAAGGTTGTAGCAGGAAAATTGACTGCATATAAAATGGTAACTAAAAACCTTTCCTCTTTACTCTGTTTTATATGCCCTCACCCTAATTTGTTGGTTTTTCCTACTACAGCCTTGCACAGGTTCTCTGAATAAATTTGACTCTCTTATACTGACTTTTCAGCCTTGAGCTTGGTCTTTCCCTTTTATTCGAGAAAATAAAAAAACAGAATATTTACTGTCGAGTTTAGAAAGAAGGTCTTGCGTGCACAGTAAATCAGAAAGAGCAGAAGTATTCACTTGTTGAGAGCTTCACATACGGACTAGTGTCAAGGGATAACAGTCCCTGCATAAAAGAATTATTTAAATTCAGTCAAATACATGAGCACTGGGCTTATAAGCTGTCAGGATATTCCTTCACTTTAGTGTTTCCTCTGTGGAGACATGTTTCTTTCACACTGCTGTGTTCTGGCTTTAATTACTGTCGGGATCTGGGTACAGCAGTGAGGGAAGAATGGGACCACTACAAGGACCCCATCTCGCTGTGGCTTCCCTCTTGCCCTTGCAACTGTGCCATGCCTCATTGCTCATTCCTAACTTCTCCCCACATGGCTGCCAGAAGCTGTGTGAAGGTTTGTGTTTCAAGCCCAGCCATTCCCCCTGCCCGTGCTGGGAAGTAGTGCAGCAAAGAGAGTGGTGAAGCTTGGGACTAAGGAAGCTTTGTGTCCTTTCTCCAACACCAAACACCCTGTGCAATTTATCCTGCCTGTGGTGGCACATTTACACTGCAGTGTGTGCATGTAAGGACGTGCACAAGGAGGGATTATTATTAGTGCCCTCAGATCAAATGGGCAACTGCATTACCCTGCAGTGAAGCAGTGCTTGGTATCCTGGATGCAAGGCTATCGTAGTGAGGATCTGTGGCTTTGGGAACTTGAACTAGCATTTCTGAGTAGCATCACACTTTTATCCCGTAGACATGCCAATGCATCTGATGCTAATGCAGTTACCTCTAATAAGGTTCTTCAGAAAAGTATGCTGAGCTGTCTTTAAAAAAGAAAGCTATCTGGTCATTGCAGCACAAGGCTCAATGCAGGCTAATTTACCTGCTGCTCAGCACTTACCTGGAATTTAAGTGAGGCATGTTCAGAATTCAGCTGTGCTTGACTTAGCACAGAGATTTTTAACTCTGTGTTCAAGCTGAGAGTTCCTACATCACCATGTCACTGCCTTTTACTTGTTCTGTTCAAGGGTCTTCAAGTAAATACCTGGAAATATCAGGTTCAAGCTGACTTCTTGGACTGGATGATCTTTAAAGGTCCCTTCCAACCCAAACCATTCTATGATTCTTAGTCCAGTAATACAGATTTGTAGCTGAGATTTAAAGACTTGACCATGAATCCCTTCAGCCTCAGTTTCATGGATCTCGGAAGTCCCAGTCCACAAAAAGGATCCCACCTACCTTAGAAATCCTCAAGATGGAGAAAAGCCTCATCTGGAAATCTTCCTTCATAGCTCCAAACGAGAGCTCCAAACAGCTCAAGCAGCTCATGATTAGCTATGTCATGGCTTCAGTATTTTGGCAGTTTTGTTTGTGTCAACTTGCAGAAACTTGACCCCTTTCAAAGTATCACAGGTCTTAGGGTAGTAGCTGGAGGGAAGTTTTGAGACTGTGTCATCTAACTTGAAGCTTTAGTTACCAGAGGGAAGTTTTGAGACTGACTGTGGCATCTAAATTGAAGCTCTAGAGCTTCAAAAACTACCTGCCTGAAGAGCTAGGTAGTTTCTGAAGTACCTTTGAACATAAAACTTCTAGCCATCTGTGCCTCAGATGCTATATCCTGGGAGTGTTGTGAGGATAAATGTTAGATATCAGTGCTCAGATCCTACAGTAAAGAGGGCTACATCTTTATCTATCTTAACGTGCTCATTTTATCAGGGCTTTGATAAGTCCCTTGTAGCCAAGAACAACACTGTGTAGTGTGGGCAGGTCAGTCAAGCTCTCAGGATTTGCAGAATGAGCACTGTAAAAGCCTTTTTATCACAAATATGTCTTAGCACCACTGAATGCAAGAGATGAATTGCTGCACTATCCATCACTTTCCTGATTGTCCTGCCCAAGGGCAGCCTGTTTCTGTTTGAAAGGAAAGGTCCTCACCTTGGATCTCCACTGGTGCCTAGGTAGATCTGAGTTTGCGGGAATTATTGGCTAAACTATATTCAACCCTCTAGGGAGATTTTCTGGTGGTTTCTTGGGCAGCAACACTTTCTGTATCAAACTGCTGTTTGTTTCTCGAGTCCTCTACACATGGAGACATCTCTATATGATGTTGCTGATTGATAGCATGCACCATGCACCGCTTCCTATCAGCTTCTGCATGGTTCCATAACCATCATTTCAATCTGTTTCCCAATACTACCACCTTTTGAGTATGAAACTCCTTACAGCTCTTTTCCTTTTGACTTTACCTAGTTCACACACTGCTAGCCTTCCTCTTAAGCCATGTGTTTCTGTGACTGTTAATACCAGGTGTGTGTATGAATGGATTGCTCAGCAGTACAATTTTTGATCCAGATCCAGTGTTGAATTTCTGTCACATTTCTGTCAAATTAGCAAGAACTTATGTGGGCTTCAAGCTTTATGCCAGCTTTATGCTGGCTGTGGAAGGACAGACGATGCCTAATCTGAATAAAGTTAAGCAAGTGAGGACAGCAGGTGACACGATCTGTCATAGAGCTTGTTGGTGCAAAATTAACTCATCAGAGTGATTTCTTAAAGAAATGTGAATAGGCAGATTCATTTCTCACCAGATCAAAGTTATAGCCAAACAGGGTTTCTGATGTGGTACAGGATGCCCTAAAGCTTCATGTACTGCCCGATTGAGTTATGGCCTTATATGAGCACAATACCTTTCCAAAAAAGCCTTGTTTCCATTGTCATCTTAGAAATGCAGTAATGAAATTAAGTGCTTTTCCAACTGTTTAAAAAAAAATCCTGAAGTTTACTGATCAATAAATCAGTACTGTCGTCTTCTTTCAGGAGTTGATAGTGATTATTGCCCTCCCTGATGCAAAGTTTTGGTGATGGCGTCTTTGTATCTTTTGCTTCATTCATTATTTGAGGGTTTTTCACTTTCTACTGCTTGATATTTAGAATGAACCAAATGATACTTTGAAGCAGCAGACAAAAATCAGATTTTATTGTTCTTTTAAATCAATATTTTTAAAGAGTACTAGAATAATTTTTTTTTATGGTACTATTAGTCCTGCATAGCATTGCCATTTTTAGTCAAAGTTGCAATTTATATGGTAATAACAACAACAATAGAAAACATCCTTCGGCAAGATGAAATACAAATGATAATACATCCTCCCATCGCACTTCGGCATTTCTATCAAGAGTTGGAACCACAGAGGTCTGTGAAAATGAAAGATGCTGAGGACCAGCACCTTGAAATGGACCCAGTTTCAGTCTGGGGAAAGGATGATCAGAATCAATTTTTCTTGGCTGGATTAAGAAAGTTTCTAGGCAGAAAACTACATTTCTGACAAAGCACTTCCTGAGATTTGTTGAAGGTTGCAATGTCCTTTTCTCAAGAGCATCTAAATTTCTTTGCTTTGCTTGTGGTCACCTGGACCATCCCCTGGCTCAGAGCAGATATTATTGCTTTTCCAAAACCAGATCCAGAATATTGTGGGCCCAGTCCTCCTCCTGTTCTGCACAAAATTCTGATTTACCCACTCTTAAGTTAAAACAGGTGAGAGCAATGCTAATGCCTTTGGCTGCAATCCTGACCTGCTGAAAGTGAAAACTCCCAAACTGTTGCCCAGATGACTATTTAACCAAGTCCTATAACATTAGAATACTTTTTAAACTTGTTTTTTAAAAGGAGCCTAACTTCAGACTTCTTATCTTTTAAGGAAACTCTGGTAAAGACTCTTCTCTCATGAATCTAGAATCACAGATGTAGAAGGCTGGAAAGGCCCCTGAGAAATAATCTTCTCCATACCTTCGCAGAGAGACGGGATCCTGGCATGCCATGACCTTCTCTCAAGAAATGTTTGTCTCATAGGTTGCTCAAAAGCATTCAGTAAAGGCTGTTTCGCATCCTCTTTGGTATCCAGTTCCTGCCTGTCACTCACCTTCGCAGTGTTCACCTTGCATCTGACCTAGCTCTTCTTTGTTGGAAGCTAAACCACATTGTTCCTGTCTTTTAATGTAGACAGCCGTTTATGCACTGAAATACACATCAGCATCACAAATGGCTTTCTGTGATTTATATAGCTAGAATATGTCCATATGAAATATATAATTTTATTTATTGATTGATTGATTTTTTGCAACAGCATCACATATTTACTTTGTTGTCCATAAAAATCAAGATCGTTTTTAGCAGCCTGGTCAGTTATTCCCTGCTTTTATTCAAGCATTTAGTTTCTCTTTCCTAAGTACAATGCTCTCTTCTTGTCCCTACAGTGTTTGTCTTGCTGATTTCAGGCATTTGTTGACTGTATGAAGATCACTTTGCCTTCCAGTACTGTTATCCCTCTAGTCTGGTGCCTTCCATAAATCCTGATCCTAGAGCTGGAACAATAATAATGCATAGGACCAGATTTAGGATATCGTTTGCAAGAATCACCCTAGAAAGGTTGCCCCTAGCCTGCTCCCATTTTTACAATTAAGTTTGGGGAACAATTCTTCTGAGTTTTTTTCTCAGTATTGCCCATTCACACTAGGACCATGTTTTCCCAGTTTGTTCGTAGTAATGGCATAGACAACAGTGTCAGAAATCCTACTGACATCAAGATTCATATATCACAGTTTTTTCCTAATCTGTTTGGCCAGATGTCCTGGTAAAGTAAAATAAAATAAAATAAAACACAGGAAAAGTGAGGGTTTCACGAGATTTGCTTTTGACCACTCCATTGGAATGTTTCTCAGCCCTTAACAAAATTTAGTTTTTGAAATAGGTGTTTAGCCATTTGTTTCAGAATTGTTCTAAAAAACAAAGGTATTCTGACTATTCTGTAGTTCTCTGAGTCTCTTCTACCCTTCTTTCCCCCACACTTTTTTCCTTTATAGAGTAGGCACGTTACTTTTCCTCCTTCGGTCCCTTAGGATCTCTCCACCCTTCATCACTTTCTGATGCTAACTGCTTTAAGACTGTTCTTTAAATATTGGTGGATTTCATCAAACATCACTCATGCAGGCATATCTAATTCATCTAAATGTTCTTCACCTTTTGCCTGAACATGGAACAAAAGACAATATCAAATCAGCCTTCCTCACAACAGCTGTTGATTGCTCTCCTTTCCCATCAGGCATGGGTTTGTATTCTCCTTTGCCTCCCTAAGCTTCTCATGTATTTTGCTTATTTAATTCTGTCTTTTGCTAGCTTTATCTTGTGCGGTACTCTTTTTTTTTTTTTTTTTTTGTATTTTTTTATTCTTAGTCTATTCCTTTACAGTCATCTGCAGCTATGTGTCTTGTTTCCACTTCTTTTTTAGCAATGCCTTTCTGATATTCAGATCTGCAATGAGCTTCTGATACAGTTGTAATATTCTCTTGCAGTGCTTCTTATCTTTCATCTGCATTGGGACACTTTGTCATTGTGTCTTTAATAAAGTCTCTCTCAGTAATGCCAACTCTCAAACAGTACACCTTTATCCCTTGGATTATATTCCTAACAAAATCTTCCTGACAGTTTTTGAGTTTATTTTTGTTGAAGTCCATTGATCCTTACTTTCCTGCTTTCATACCACCCTTTTCTTAGCAAAATCTTTTGTGACATTTTACAAATGATGTTCAGACTTTCCAGACAGTTCTCCCTAGTTTGAACGAGGGGAAAAAAAAATCCTTTCCACTAGTAGGGGGAAAGTTTCCCCAAAATGTGTTGTTTCCATCTTAGCTTTTAGCTTGAGTGCATCCCAAATGCCATCTTGGCCTTATGGTTAAGCTAATTTGGCGTAAGTGCTCTTTTGGGGAATTGTATATATGTTTAATCTTGCAACAGGGAAATGGGTTCAGAAAAGCTTCTACCCACTTAGTGTACAGCAGTGCTACCAGGGTTGCTGCTCCTCTTCTGTGTAAAGCACTGCTACGCACTCTGATGTTAGGTAATTTGGGAAATAGGGCATCATCAAACGCAGAAGCCTTTTGATGAACTACAGTTGACTTTTGCAGAGATGGGTGGCACTAAATGCTCCTTTGGTTGGCAGGAAAAATTTGACTAATCGGAGATATATGTATGCATATATAAATATGCATACCAATGAAGTTATGGATTGTGCTTGCCTTACAATACCATCCTCAAAAATATCATGTGGTTTCTTCCAGTTTCCTGTTCTTACTGATTCTGTGCTTTGTATGGTTTAATCCATTCCCAAGTACAGCTGCATTCATTCTCTGCTTCCAGCTAAGAATCTGTCTTAGGCTGCTGCTGGGGAATCCCCCTTTTTTTTCCTCCTTCAGAACTTCTCGCAACTCTGACTCCTCTCCCATCTGAACTTAGAGCAAACACATATCATTTTCTCCTATGTTTTGCAGCCCTTTCTCCCTTTTTTCCTTGTCTGTCGTTCCTGGTCATGCTTGATACTAACATACCAGTCCTACAGATTGTCCCATCATGTTCCTGTAGCGCTGGCAGTTTCATCCATGTACTAAGATTTCAACTTCTTCCTGTTTTATTAACCACATTCCTAACATCTGGGAATAGATGGCTCAACAGACTGCCTTATTGCTCTCCCCAGTTTTCCTTGCCCTGTCAGCATCAGCTGCCTACTTACAAAGATGATGGTTTTCTCTTTTATGTCAAGTCTTCCCATCGCTCCCCTTCTGCAGGATGCTGTTCTGTGTTCAGTAAGGCCAGTGCTCTATATTGCCCAAGTATACTTGTATCCTACATCCTCAGGTTCTATGCTTTGGAAATCCACTCTGTGCAGTCAATGTTGTGCACCAATATGCAATAAGAGATCAGATTAAAGCATCTGACAGGGAAATGGGATAGCCCAAGTGTCGTCTATGCTTGTTTGCCATTTATACTGATAATTAAAAACTAATGATAGTTGCATGTCTGCCAAGAAACAAACTCCCTTGGCTTAATGGGTGAGAAGAATTTTGCAAGGCAAGATTAAAACATGCTCCCTTCTCTGCTGGGATCCAAGTGTCAACCTTTTGTTTGTGAACTGAGAAATTAATTGCTCCACAATGGAATCAGACTTTAAATTAGAGAAAGATTGTGTTGTCACTTCATTTTCAGTGGCTCAGCTGGCAGAACTGTGTCCCTGATTAGCTAGACAACAATTACGCCGCATCATTCCATCATTCCTCCCCAATTACATTTTTCATTCTCACAGAGCATCCTATTATCCCTATTTTAAAAACTTGAATGATTTACATCCGTCATCAGAGAGAACTGGAGTATTCATCTCCAGACAGGCCTTGGGTGCCCTTATGTGATGTCCAGTATTTCCCTGGGGACTGTGATTTTCTGGGCCATGAGCACCTCCTCACTTGAAACTTGACTGAGACCACTGAGTTCGTGTCAAAGTGAACCATCTCAGTTTTGGATACTCTTCACTTGCACACTATTTCAGTCAGCTTTGGAGACCAGAGATCATCTAAGCTGTCAACTGTATAGCATCTAAAGCTGCAAAAGTGGTACAATAGTGGTCCACTATATGCATCCATAAAGTTATCTTTATTCTGTTTGTTGGTATCCTGTTTGTTGTTGCTCTAGCGCTACCAGAAGTTGGAAGAATCTTCTGGAAGAACTTCTGATTATCTTGTACCCTTTGGAACTACTGGATTCAGAACAAGTAAAGAATTTAAACAAGTACTATCCTAATTTCTCTGCATCCATTTGGAATTGCCAGCAACCTGTATTTATCCTGAAACTGCCTGAGTGTAACATATATTTTGGTTTTGGTTTTTTGTTGTTGTTGCTATGGCCCTGCTGCCTACATAGGTGGTTCCTCTCTGACCTCTTCTCCTCACCATACCTCTCCCCATCCCATCAGAGCTGAACAAATGTAGTAGTGGCTGCAGAAAGGGGAGAAGAGGGAAATGTAGAGAGTTCCTACCCTTCTTCCCCTTTTTAAGGCTATTTCCTGGTGTATGACCTCCATGGATCTTCCCTCCCTAGCAAGAAACACAGCACCATGGAAATTAGCAAGCTTGCTTAGATGCAGCATCTTGAGCTCATGGGAAGAGTGGTCCACCTCCAGTGACAGAGAGCATATGGACTTTGCATAGACAGAGGAGAGGTTCATATGAGTAACAAATGACCTATAAGTCTATTCAGAAGAACATCTGGGAGCAAAGAACAAACTCACAGGGACATGTTTGTGTCATGGCATTTCTTCAAGCATCAGTACTGCAACAGAGTGCATTGGCTGGCTCTCCTTAATCTCCTTTACAGCCTGGAAGATCTAGCTGCAACCTGTCTAAAAATTATCAGAGAGCAAACACCCTTTTACAAGAATCTGGAAGCCAAAAGAATCGTCAGTGATTTGGTTTCATTTTAAGAGATTTAAACTAGGCCTCTGTTCCTCAGGTGGTCCTTAGCTGGTCACAAGTTTCAGGAGTTCAAAGCACAAATCCTGAAGGTGCTAGATAACCAACTGCTATAAACAGGTGTATATCTTTGAAAGGGTAAAAATCACTACACTAGTCTTAAAGGAAAAAAGGAGAATCTTGCCAATCTGTCTAATGCTTTTAACCTTTATCAGATAACTTTTGTGGTTTATGGTACAATTACAGGAAAGGATTAATATTTATATAATTAAAGAAGATTTATGATGTTCTTTTTGCATAGAATCAGCATATCAACCTGTTCCTCTTTTCAGACAGTGAATATATTAAAGCTGTTAAGTAAAACCAGGCCTACCACTCCATTTGCCTAGAGATCACATCTCCTCATTAAAAATGAGATTTACCACTATTTACAAATGCCCCTCTGTTCTCAGTTCAGCAGTCAGTTTTATATGCAGGTTATTGCTCTGACTTTTAGTCCAGAAACTAAGCCTGTTCTGCTTAACTTCCCATAAAAAATGCTGTCAAAAGACTTTCTGGATTCTAGGTTATATTACATCAGACTGGCTCCTGTCCTTATGTCCTCATCAATGCACTCTGAGATATTCTTCTCACAGTACTCCTTTTTAGTGAACCCGTGCTGATAATTTCCTTTTTTAAAGAGCCAATTTCTCCAACTCTTTATAAGAAGATTCCCAAATCTCTCTTTGGGAGAAGAAATAGGGTAACAAATCTCTCAAATGAGATACTTACCTTACCATTAAAATGTTTCTAAGTCAACCCATTGCCTCTGTTTCTATGCTAGACCATGGAGAGAGAGAGAGAGAAGTATGCAATGCAGTTGGCTAAATATTTAAGGAGAGGGGATTACTTCCTTCTGCCACAATGTAACCCTCATGTCTATGGGTGACTTTTATTTGGGCACCTTTGGCAAGGCTTGGAGATTTGAAAGCAGGATGATATGCTTATGAGCAGACAATTACCTAGTAATTACCTAACTTTTGCTAATACTCCCAGTAATGAGCTAAGATTAACATGCTCATCTTTTCGTCATTTGTTTGTTTCTGCTCGCTCCCCTCACATGGCTTATGGCCTACAAGCTGCCTCTCTTAAGAACTTAGATGGTAGGATAGCTTTGGCTCATTGTTAAAATTCTGTTGGTAGAAAGAGGCCCTAGATCACAACATCCCCAGAATATGTCTATATACTGGCTCATATGGAAGGGCGAGTGTTGGAAAAGTAGTCCTGTGTCTTCTGCAGCCAGAGGCTGTAAGGAGAGTGCTTTAGAAAAGATGGTAACCCTAGGAAGATCCTCCTGAAATATGAGCTCAGTTTGTCAAATCTGTTATCCCAACCACAGATATAGGATATAGTAAGTACCAATAGCTCAAATTGACCATGCAAAAGAGAGAAGGAGGAAAGAAGGAGAAAACAGAACTTTGAAATTTCTGGATGGAAGCCGACTTTAAAATGCAAATCCTCATGAATATTTACTACTAAGACAAGGGTGCCCACTTTTGACTTCTTTTGTATATTGCAATTATAGTTGTAAACCATAGCGTAAGAAAATCTCTCTATATAGATCAGAGAAAACCTGCCTGTGAGGTTCTCTTGCCTATCCTCTTCTCTGTTCTTCTGGCTAGTTGAGACAGACTTGTAGTCTCCTAAGGGGCAATGCAGCGGTTCCCAAGAAGACCTTCCAGGGTCTAAGGTGTTCCAGACTTCCTGTTGTCTGGCCCTGCATATATTATGTTGTGGTTTAGCCCCTGTTGGCAACTAAGCACCATGCAGCCGCTCGCTCACCCTC
>VYZW01056135.1:4039-67147 GCA_013401315.1 Balaeniceps rex
AGGTACCAAAGCCAAGCAGCTCATCTTGAATTTCAAGCTGTCATCATTTTCAGGCAAAGATGGCTACTGAATACAAGCAAGTAGAATATAAGCCTACCTACCACTAAAACAAATTTACCTCCCAGGCTAAAAGGCTTGTTTGCCAAGCCTTCAATTGTTGCAACCACTGCTTATCCCAAAACCTGCAAAGGCTCCACACTTCCCACAATATTCGTGTTTGTGAGAGTCTTTGGGACAGGCTTTGTTGTTTCATGTATTTCACCTCACTGTAGTTCTGTTGTGCAGGTTTCTTCCTTTTCCTCAGCTGTGCCCAGAGAGAGCATTTAAGGCCAATAATTACATATGCACAGCACATCCTCCTTCTATTGTATACTATGCTTTTTCAAAGTTTAATAAGCCTCTGAAAAAAATGAGCATTCCTGTTCAGTTGCATCTGGGTGTAATGAAGTCGGGTTTGTTTGGGGTTTTTTTTGTTTGTTTGTTTGTTTTTGATTTTTGTTTTTTTTTTTTTCCCCCAGGGTGGCATTAATTCACTCTAGCACCCTGCCCATGCAGATATACTGCTACCTCTATTTGGGCACAGGGAAAAAAAAAAGTTTATGGCATCATTCATTTGTGTTGTAGCAGTCCTAAAAGCTCTGTCATTGACTAAGCAATGCCTTTTTATCCAAACAGATCAAGAAGACCATCTCCAGCCAGTGAGCTCATAACCCCATCTTACAGGGAAGTTTTTACTGCTTTTTTTATCTTTGGTTTTAGAAAAAAGCTTATTAGGTTCAGGAATTACTTTCCTCCATGTACTTTGCATGCAGAAATCAAAAAAAACCCCCTGATGTCAGTCCATAGAAAAAGAAAGCCCAGTGCTAAAAAAAGAACAAACAAAACCACATTTGCTTTTTGCTTTAAAGCACATAAAGGGAGGAGTAGAAGGCAGGCGGTAGGCTATTTGAGTAGCTTATAAACATACGGTACAACAGCTTCCCAGTAGGAACACATAGGTTCAGTTTTCTGCTCAGATACACTGGCATGCAAGGTCCCTGCTGCAGGAGGAAGGACACTGCTAAGGGCCATTTCTTTGCAGAGATGGATGCAGAGAAGCAACTTAGGATAATCAACTCCACAAAACAGGCAGCTTCATAGCTACAGTGAAAAATACACTTAGTGGCTTTCCTGCCACATACCCACCAAAAATCCACACTCGGGGTCCCACACAAGATTTGCATGGCTCTGGCTATCTACAGCTGAAGTAAAGACCTCTGGGGCCACGGGTACAGGAATAAATTAGTACAGACCTGGGCCTACTTTGATGCAGGGCCCTCTCTTTTGTTCAGATCAGCATATTTAGGTTAATTATGAGTAAAATGGAACAACAGAGAGGTCAGACTGTGAGGTGGCCAGTGACAGGACAGACATACTGTTTCCAGGAAATGCAGGGAGTTGATAGAGATCCCCCTAGCTCACTCAAGAGATCTTTCTCCCCATTGGGTTTATAAGATTAAATTACCTAATTCCCAAATGACTCTTGTTAACAGTCTGGTTACTTGCCTTTTACGAAACTCTGATATAAGATTTCACTGCTTGAAGTGGGTCAGATCTCCACACAGAAGATGTTATGTTTCTATAGGGAATTACTCAGCCGAAGTTTGGATTCTTAACAGAATTACAATACACTCAGATTTTTCCCCTTGGTTGATTCTACAGTAACAGGGGCCCTTGCCCTTCTTTTGGCAGCTTGCCTCACCTGCCTAGTGGCTCCTCAAACATTTGAATTTTCTGTTCCTAGAAACCTGGTATTCAAGTCTTCAAAATACACCATCTCCCCAGAACATGGAATGTATTTGTGAGGCAGCAACAAGAGCCTTCTCTACTTATTCCTGATATGCTAAACCATAAATTTTTGCTACAGATACTTACAACCATGTGTTACAGGCACACTTCGAAAGAACGGACACGAAGACAGTTAACACGGAATTGTATGACACACTAAGATCAGCTACTTCCCATTTTATTTTACTCATGAGGGGCCCTGATACATAGCTCGTGATGACCACAGAGTCTTTCCTTCCTCACTGAGCAGGGAAAACTAAGAAATTTGCACATGTACACACACAGCTTTAAAGCAGGAAAGACATACTTGCACTATTGAACTCCATGGACATTCAATGCACAGTATGTGCTTGCCTACAAGTATTCACTCATGTGCTTGCAGCGCTCCTGGCAATGCTTGTAATTGCCCTTAGTTGATTTACATGTCGCATTTTAAGCACTAGAGATGAGCGCAGAAGTTGCCTGCAGGTTTGAATCCTTTTGAAAACATTGTATATCATGGCAGGGGAGGTAGATGAAACAGTTCTCTGACAATATAACAGCAGGAAGAAAGTTCCCTCCAGTAATCTGCAGCTTCTATTCCATACATCAATGACTAATTTGGACTACTATAACTTCACTTAGGCCAATACAGCTGCATTGGGAGGAAAAATTATGCCATTGTGTCTATACAAAGGGCTATTCCCTGCTTGTTCCAAAACAAGGGCATTTTAAATACATATATATATATAGGTGAATTCAGATTAGGCATGAGGAATATTGATATTCTCAGCCAGTCAACAATAATGGGACAGATTCCAATAGGATTACTGATACGTTTTTGATAGTCTATTACTTCAGTGGGGCTATTGTATGAAGTGTATACTACTCAGTACAAGTAAGGCTACCAAGAACCTAACCCTGTATTAGTTATTCACCCATTAAATTTTGTGAAGGGCCATCCTTTAAACTGCCAAATGTATACTCAAAAGTAAATACATATGCAGAGTTATGGGTATGATCCTGCCAAATGCTGGCATACAGGCTTCACTCCCTATTCGGGACATATCATTTGTAATATCTGCTTAACTTTAAACACATGCTTAAGCCTCAGAGAAATTAGTGAGAACTAAACGCCACCCTTTGAATAGATGCTTCTGTCCAGTAAGTCCGCTGGATCAGAGCTCTAGTATTTACCAAAATGCATGTTATTACTTATCAACTCACCAGAAAAAAAAATTAATTCCTTCAATACAGCTTCATGTAAATTTTAATCACTTTTTCAATGTCAAACCTTTAATTAGGCCGTTCCTAGGAAGCAGGGTGAACAGGCCATTAGCAATGCAGTCATAGAACAAAACTCTATTAGGAAAATGACACTTTCACTCCAGTAGACTCAGACAGATACCAATGTCGTTAATCTGACTCTTATACTCTAAGTAAAAACAAGAAGATACTGCAACAGCACTGAGTTCTGAATGCCCTCGATGATTGTTCATCAGAGCTGTAATTTGTACATGTATGCTACAGTAAAATTGTACAGAAATGCCAAGGAGAAAGTCTAAGTTTACTGTAAAGAAGATGTGACACTATTTCATTTTTGTTACTGTTACGAAATTTCTGTCAGAAGAAGCACTTTCTTCATTTGCATCCACTGCAGGGAAACAGACATTTCTTCATTTTATTTAGGAGAGCACTGGGGCAACTTGTGGAACAATGAACTTGCAGTACTGAAACACTAAACAAGCAGATGAACCACGATAACAATTGCTTACATTAATTAAAAAGCTGACAGGCAAGGAACTGGACTCATTCGATGCATACACTAGTTTGTAGTACCCAGCAATAAATCTAACCAGTATTCTAAATAATGCTGTCCTCTTGGGTATTGGGAAATGCTATCCTCTTACATCTTTCTTCAAACACACTGTGTAGTCTCCAGGGTTCAAGTTGGACTGCAGAGACTTCAAGCAATATACACCATCATAAGGGGATGGCAAAGCAAGAAACATGGCAAGCAAGGAGAACAATGATGAAAAGAGGAAAAATACCATTACATTCAAGTTATGAAAGGGTGAACAGAAAACAAATTTTAAACAGTAAGTGGAAAAAGCAACAAAGTTATAGTTAGAGATTAGAAGAGTACAGTGGCTAGACCTTGATGACTTGAAGAGAGTTTACTTGAAGAGCTTGAACTGAAACAAAAGCTCCTCCATTTGTATTAGTAATGGAACAATAATCAAGCCTCTGGGCAAAATGAGAGCAAGGCACATCAGAGCTGAAGTGCAAGAAGTGAAAATTTTATGCTCAATCTTACTAGTGAAATGTTTTTATCTGAGGAGGTTATTGTAAACAGTTTTATTTTAGGAGTTGTCCTTTGAGAAGCTACTACACAAAAATGCACACAGAAGAAAGCAAGATGGTTTTCTCTACTTGAACTTTGCCTTAACAGAAAAAATGCTGCATGCTATTTATAAAAAAAAAGTCAGAGCCAACAACTCTTAAAGCATACGCACACATTTCAATGCCTTTGTACTTTTAAAACCTCAAAATAATCAACTGATGCTCCTATGAAACTTATGAAGAGCTGCTGAGTCTCTTACTGTAAAGCTGTAAGTACAGCCCATGAGAGCTCATCTTTGCTTTATACATTCAGAAATACAGATGAGTTCAATTCCAGTTTTAATACCCATGGTCAAAGAAGTCTGTGAATCTCTCATGCACAAGAAGAAATAGTCTCCATGAATCTTCCATCTCTTCAATAAGCAATAAAATGCACCTTAATTGTTTTGGAGATTAATAATACTTACTATTTAAAATGGCAATGTGGAAATTGCCAAATGGCACAAGTGCAGAGACACCAGACAACAGCATGCAGTGAACTTTATGGGCAACGGCGATTGTCATTTTTAGGAATATTAAATTTCACAAGCATCAGTGCTCTGCTGTGACTTTGAGGCTAGCTGGAACAACGAACTAGCTCTTGCTAAAGACGACAATACAGAAGGTTAACCCAAGTTCATCATACCCTGTTCATGTGACTCAAGGACAGAGGTTGCTCATACTCTGATAGTATGATGCTCTCATACTCTGATAGTTGCTCATAGCTCTGATATTCAGGATCATCCCAAACCTAAAGTGCTAGCAGAAGAAGATAAACTCTCCTTATTTAATTACCATTTTAAATTCACAAAACAGACTTCTGGAGCCCCACTCCCCTCTGCTTCCCATCTCTGACAGCAACTCACCCAGTGTGGTATTTGGATCTGCAACATGAGCTAATGCACAGGCCCAGGGACACACTTTCTCTAAAATATCACCTGGCTTGTCTCTCCTCATCTCTTCAGCAGGTTATTTGACCAAGCTGAATTGCATCACAGCAGAAATATTGTTCATGGATTTTTTTTTTCCCCACAGTATTTAATAATTAATTCCTTTTTTCCGCCATATAGACCTGCAAAAACGCTCCACCAGCAACTCCCCCCTTCCCCACAAGCTGCTCTAAATCTAGCTTCTTGGTTTAGTCCAGCTAAGTCCAGGAAATAAAACAGGAGCTAAACAACATTACCCTCAAACATTAACATACTGAAAACACAGATTAGAACAAGGAAAAGTTCCAGACTCCTTCCTTCTGCCTGGGCGATGGAAGCAGACACACGTCAGCAGACGCAGCCAAGCTGTGTGCGGCTCACCCCACTGGCACCCCGGCCGCCAGCACAGCTGCCACGCAGGGCTGTGCAGCGGGGGAGAGCTGTGATGGAGGGGCTGTCCCCAGCAAACATCCCATGGATGTCACAATAAAGATCTCACCACCAACAGAAATCCTCTGGGGAGCACGCACCAGTGGAAGCTTGTTAATTTGTTGGGCAAATTGCACTTGGCTTTTCCTCCCAGGTGAGCTAAACAGCCAAAGGGGAAAACAACTTGCGCAGAAGGCCAGTTTCAGGGGTGGCTGGTGCACACGTACAGCACTTGCCTTGCGTAAGGCAGCACCCGGGCCAGGACACACCACCAATGCCCACAGATGCGAGCGAGGCCGCCTTACCTCCACCGCGCCGACAAGCCCTGGGTTCAGCAGCCGGAGCAGGCTGCCGCCTCCACATGAGGCCTCACACCTGCTCCTCGCCAGGCACAAGCCCACGCCCCAACTCCGCCACCGCCAAACCGCTCTGCCTCAGCCTGGGCAGCGCCTTCATGGCCAGGCCTTTCCCGGCAGGCACCGCGGGCGGCCTGCCCCTCAGCCGGCCCGCCGCCCTTTCGGCCCGCCTCACCCCTCCTGGCCGGCGGCCGGGGGTGCGGCAGCTGTGGCCGTAGCTGCCGACCCGGGCTTCGGTGAGCCACCGCGGGCACCGGGTCCCCTGCCACCGCCCTGCCCGCGGAGCCACCGCACCAGAGGCTGCGGCCCCCGCGCCGGTGCGTCCCGCTGGAGGCATGTGCCGGTAGTGTCCCGGCGGCGCCGCCGGCCATTGCCGGCCCTGCCTCCGCCCAGCGTTTCTTTACATCCCCCTTTCAGCCCGTAATGGGCTCAGTTGTCCTCCTCTTACCACACTTCCTTTACCTGTTGACACCTTTTTGGTTTCAAGCAGCCCAGAAAAAGCAACAAGCTGAAGGGAATTGACAAAAAGAGCAAGCAAACAAAGAGCCTGGTCAGACTGTCCTAAAGGTTAAAAAAGAAAAACCAACCTACTAAATACAGCGATACATAGCGATTTCCTCTAAAATCCCAGAGTTATGTCCGCTTTCCTTATTTCTGTGTTCCTGACTTCAAACTGTCCCCTAAGCACCACTGCTGATGGGTGCTACCCAGCTGCGGCGGGCAGCCCCAACCCTTACCTGTCATGGAATCAATAGCCCCCAAACCGACCAAAAAGGGAGCAGAAACAGGTGTATATTGATCTAAACTCCAGGCCCCAATGCACTTGCCATTTTCTCAGAAGGATGAGAAGATCACAGCAACTACAGCTCCGCTCAGAGAGGTCTCCTTTGCCTACTTACGGACTGGCACTCTGCAGAAGCTTTGCTGACCCCGAATACTGACGGAGTTTAATGACACCATCCAGATAACCTTTCCGATGTACCTGGGGGGATGCTGGTGTTCTGCCCTTGACAGTTCTCCCCACAGAAACATCTCGGTTGCTCTATAGTAGACAGCAATAAATCCAGTGACGTACTCAGCATGTACAGATCCAGGACCAAATGTAATTTTACTGACATGCATGAAGTTACATCAGAATTGATTCACCCCAGTAAGTTAGACTTTAGCTTACTGTCTGCATCCCTGTTGCCCTTCAAAAGAGTGTGCACAGTCATCCCACAAGGACAGATTCACTGCTTGCTCAAACTCAAGCCCCAAAATGTGCTCCCACAGTCAGGCAGAGCAGGCCCATGTGCCCAAGTTCACCTCATGCCTTGGCAGGTTGTAAATACTGTGTTGAGGGGCTCAATCCACCACCATGGCATGTCCAGACAGGCTAGGCAAAGCCTACAGCCTGCCATAGAAAGGCGGAGCGTATATTTCAGCTATTCCTGAATACGAGCTGTAAAGAAATAGCTGCTGGATTAGATCTGGAGCTCTTATATCATGTAGAGTAGGAATTAGTGATCCAAAGGATCTAAATAATTTTGGTGGGAATGCTCCTAAGGATCACTGACTTTCTAACTTTTTTTTTTTTAAAGGGGAGGGAGATTGACATTCCAGAAGCTCTTTTCTTGTTGGCGGTGAGGCAGTGTGCCCTTGGCTTCTGCTGATCAGTGGGACATTCAGCAGTAAGCACTCTCTTTGAGTTTCATCGATATTTTCAAGGGTAGGAGAGAACTTCACTCCTTTCGAGTACCACTCAAAGATGAAAAGCTTGTGAGGGTGCCAATTATACAACCTGACTGAGCCACCTTGTCAGTGAAGAGCTTTGCAGGATGCATTCTGGCTTCACAGTGTGGAAATTCAGCTTTTATTCAAGTAGTTTGATTTGGTGACTTCACTGTTTAATCCATGTAGCCGCTGTGATCAGTCAGAAGCAGTAACTGAAAGGGAGGTTGCTCAAATTAATTCTACCAGGATTTTACTGTGTTGACTATTCTCTATCTCTTGGGGAGCATACCAGCGAGACCATTTCAAGGCAAGAGTTGATGCATGCTGCACTGGAGATGACCTATGCTTACACTGCATGGCAAAGCCCAAAGCTGAGATATTGGACAGGCCCCAAATAGGTTCCCACAGTGCAGTGGGCACGCCAGACCTGGCGTGGAAGTTGCATAGCCACATTCGTGCTGAATTACATCCAGATCAGTAAAATCTGTCTCCTGGCTTATTACTGTGGGCCCTGTACCAAGTCATATGCAGCCATACTGTTTCCCAGCCTAAAATGGCTTGTGTGAAGCTGACTGTCTCACTCGGAGACAGCATTTCTCCTCTCCCTGATCTACAGATATATGGACTGTATTAGAGTGCCTTTGGAACAGGGACAGTCCTTTGCTTACAGGTCTGGATACCTTCCATCTTGTGGTCTCACTCTTGAACACGAATGCGCAAGTGCTCCTGCAGCTTGAGTAATGACAGCTCTTCCTTCTGTAGCAAGAGGGCAGAGCAATAAAACTAACAGAAACTGAAAGAGAGAAAAACTGTCAGCAAAATGTATCCAAAGGAAAAGCAATACTGAGCTTATTAGCCAAGTTGCATGCAAGCTTAAAAATGTATCAGTCTAGACCTGGAAATTTATGTTCAAAGCCACGAATTCAGAGTTAATTTATTATGCAGTACATTTCCAGCTCCACTGAGCTTAATGGGATTTGTTATTCTGTTAAATGGGCTTTTCCCTCGGAGCACCTTGTTTCATTAGACCATTTAACAGAGGTGTGGGTGAATGAGGTGTGTAAACACAACACAGCCACACCAGCTGCCCCTTTGTTTTGCACACTGAAGTGTTAATTCCTTTTACAGACTGAGTGCACATGTACTGCATTGCATGCATGAGGGCATGCGTGTACCCTGGTCATGGAGGCAAGGAGAGGTAGTGGGATTTCTCTTTGCTGAAAGCCAAAGAGAAACTGCAGGGAATTTCACAGATCCCTTGAGAGAAGGTTTTGACTTGCTAATGGTCTCCAGTGTGTTTAGAGTTCAAAATTGGAACTATCTTCCTTGCACTAACAGTGTTGACAACAGGTTCTCCAAGAGCATGACAGATGTGTACAGGACTGTCTATAATTAATAACACTTTGACTCATAGCAGGACTAAGTGGACCTGACAAAATCAAGGCCCTGAGACTGTCTCTGTTTCCTGTAAAGTGTCTAAAACCTAAGTGTGAACGCAGAAAAAACCCACAAGGAAGGCAAAAGATCAAGCTCCATTTCATGGAAGTGAAACCAAGGCATGGGAACAGCACATGATCCTGGTGACAAATCCAGAAGTGAACCTGAGCCCTGCTTGTTCATTCAACACCTGAATGAAAATCCTTTTCTGATGGTCCTCACCAGGGTCCTACCCCAGTGTGCCCAAACCACATGCTGTTCTTCTCAATGTCCATCTCTCTGATGAGGAAAGAGATCCTTCCACTCCGGGGCTAATCAGAACATTGATTTTCCGTCAACTTTAATTTTTTAAAATGAGAGTTTTTTGCCATTCTGACCAGCAAGTTGAGGGTAAATGCTATAACCCTTAGTCAAGCAATGCATCCATTAAGGAGACATTTTGCACATTTTCATGATACAATTTTATATTACACAACTGACTGATCTCCATATTCCCACTGTTTACAATAATTTAATTTTCTCATATATATGTTTCCCAAGGAAAACTTAAAAGCAATTTCGGCAGCTATTAGGCATTGTCAGCGAAACTCCATTTATGGTGAAGAAGAGAATAAACCCCACTAAACTGTCAAGGAAAACAAGAAAGTCAATGTCTAAATGCCTGACAGCATCACTATCAACAAATCTAGTGTGAAATGGCATGAGTTTTCCCCAGATATCCATTTTGTAACTTGTATAGAATAGGAATGTTGAAAGTAAAATTAATGTACAGAACAAGCACTGAACAAATTAATAAAAGCTGTGGGACTTGAAAAGAAATGGTTTCTTTCTCTGTCGCTTTCATTTGTGTGTGTATTCATGGCTGTGTGTAAATCTAAAT
This sequence comes from Balaeniceps rex, assembly GCA_013401315.1. NCBI lineage: Eukaryota > Metazoa > Chordata > Aves > Pelecaniformes > Balaenicipitidae > Balaeniceps > Balaeniceps rex. Next base: position 13,972 of record VYZW01056135.1, read on the forward strand.
ACATTCCGAAGCCTGAGGGCAATGTTGATTCAGAAACGTAGAACAAAAATTAAAGAATCAATGACCTGTTGAAATAAATGGCAAAACTCCCTTGATTTCAGCAGAGACAGAATTTTGCCCCAGATATTTGGGCCAAACTTATCAGCAGACAGAATGTAGTAAATTTGACCTTTGAAATCCAGTGAACAAGAGGAGAAAAATGGTCTTTGGATTGTCCTTCTGTTTTGTAAAATTTTTCTAAAAATGTATCAGACAGTGCTCAGAACTTGCTTCCCTACTCCCACCTCGTCATAATCTGGTGACCCCTCTTTCTCCACTACCTCAGAGGTAGTGTAAGCTCCTTAAGTAGATATGTCAGTCTAGAGTTAGGTGGGGTAAATACACATCTTCGTGCGAGACAGGCCAGATCAGAATTTACTTTCAAGATGTGACAGATGACTTCACACTTACTTTGTGTTAGGAGTGTGCAGCCGGGGGATCAGTGCAGACTAGCTCATGTGGTATAGTTCTGTGGCACCATGTACTGCTTATGGTAACATGGTTACCATGACTCCATCCCTGAAGTTTCTCATCTTCTCACACTTACCCTTGCAGCTGCCATCCTGAGATATAGAGAAGAACCACTGTCTCTCATTTCCAGATGGAGGCACTGAGAAAATGAGGGACCATAATTCAACCTCTTTAATGTATTTAGACTGGTTTCAGAGCCTGAGTTACAGAGAACATAGATGTCATGAAGCATGCAATGAAGCCTGCCAAGATATCTGTTGATCTCCCTTGGTGGCCCACCAACGCCTGCATGACAATGGTGTCCTTGCAACTTCTGTCGCTGTAGCTGCTCTGGACCATGCACTGAAAAACAATCTGGATGTCATCAGCAGCTCCCTCGGAGACCAAGAAGCCTGGACCATTTCATTGCTGTCGCCTGTGCATATTGTTAAAGGACTGTATTTGGAAGATGGCCTCAGAGGTCTCAGTCACTGCCTTGACTCTAAGGACTTGACCACCCCAAGCAACCTAACCACAGACTGACTGGGGTGGGAGGCTGCGAGGCTGCGTAGGGACAGCCATTCTCTTGAACCTGGGTATGGGTTCCTGAAGTGTCCTGTGAGAATGGTGATGGCATGGCATCAGCTTCCCTCAGACCCTATATCGTGCCTTTGCATTTCTAGAAGTTTTGCACCCACTGCTGGTGGTCCAGTGGCCCCCAGCCAAGTTTGTCTACTGCACCCAGGCCCTCTGGCTGACTGGGGCAGAGTGGCTGTAGCAGCACGGCATAGCAAAAGGCTACTCCAGCTCTGCTGCATCAGGGAAAACGAGATGCAGTAGGACAGGCACTGGCTCATTCCAGAAGGCTGCCTGATCCTACGAATGAACCTTCTTTCTATTGGCATGAGCCCAGCTCCTCTCTCTCCTTGTTACTGTGATACAAAGCAGCAGTAACACCCAACGGCCACCAGACAGGTAGGATTTAACACTGCCATTATAATAACAACAACAGTCTTCAGGCAGAGTGGAAGTCAGAACAAAGCCCCAGCTTAAGGTGGAATAATGCATGCCTGGGACAACCCCTACTGCTCTAATTTTTCTGGTATTTATGTTTCATTAGCTAGTGGTTCAGAATGGCTCTGGGAGTAAATCCCTCCTGGCTGAGTCCCAAGGTCACTTCCATAGCTGTAGGATGGAGAAATGCACTGAAGCCTGGCCAGCTGATAATCTTTTGCTTTGCTCATGCCAATTGAATCCTTTCTTCTCTTGGACGTACTTATCCTGGAGCTAGCTAGACTGTAGGCCCCTGTTAAATAATGATGATTATGTTCTTTTTGCTCACTGCCGACAAAGAATTATAGCCCCTCATTTAGAGCTCATTTCAAAACCATGAGATTCTGTAATTGAAAGTGGCTGAAGCTAATTTGATAACCCAGTTCTGAACACAGCTGACTAACTACTTTCCCTTTGTCCTTTCAACAGTAATGGCCTTGTCAGGAAAGTCTTCTGTGCTACTTTTAAGAGGGCAATTATGATGGAGCTTGAAAACTATTGTTCTGTGACCGGCTGCAATTTCAACATCGCCTTCAGGTTCCCAGCAAGGCCAGGGGCATGGCAGTAGGTTCAAATGCCCTCCAACCACACCTGCCCTCTGAAACACTCGCCCAGTGCTCACCCTCTTGGGCGACTGACTCTATTGTGCTCCCCAAGATGCAGAGCCCCATCCAGGAGAGTGTCTGACACTTTCCAAGCCAGCTCAGATATTTGCTGGGATCCCCCATCATGGAAGGGAGAAGAGTGTCTCAGTGCCCGTATCCTGGCTGGCAGCTCCCTCAGACACACCGCACTGTCGATCCTTGCTGACTAAAATCCCAGATCAGGACACCCTGAAGGCTCCTCCTCACTTGCAGCCTCCATCAGCTGACTGTACAGGGAGGTTGCACTAGTGGTTGGATGTAGTGAATCTCCCTCTTGTGCTGAATAGAATCATAGAATCATTTGGTTGGAAAAGACCTTTAAGATCATCAAGTCCAACCGTACCTGTCCACTACTAAACCATGTCCCTAAGCACCTCGTCTACCCATCTTTTAAATACCTCCAGGGATGGTGATCCGACCACTTCCCTGGGCAGCCTGTTCCAGTGCATGATAACCCTTTCAGTGAAGAAGTTTTTCCTAATATGCAATCTAAACCTCCCCTGGCGCAGCTTGAGGCCATTTCCTCTCATCCTATCACTTGCTACTTGGGAGAAGAGACCAACACCCACCTCACTACAACCTCCTTTCAGGTAGTTGTAGAGAGTGATAAGGTCTCCCCTCAGCCTCCTCTTCTCCAGGCTAAACAACCCCTGTTCCCTCAGCTGCTCCTCATAAGACTTGTGCTCCAGACCCTTCACCAGCTTCATTGCCCTTCTCTGGACACGCTCCAGTGCCTCAATGTCCTTCTTGTAGTGAGGGGCCCAAAACTGAACACAGTACTTGAGGTGGGTAAAATGTCCACAGCACAGACAGGAAGGAGAGGAACTCTGTTTACCCCAGTGAACAGCCACATGTGGACAGGCTACAGCAGGGGCACAGGCACACGCGCTGCTGACTGCACTGGCAAAATACCTTCAGTTAGGAACACGCTCCCATGAGCGGGATACCCCAGCAATGCTTCCTGCCCTCGGAAAGGTCAAAGCAGCCTAAACAGGCAATACAAAAAAAAGCTAGAAAATAAAGCCTGAATGTGATGCCTGCCTGGTGCTCTATCTGCCAAACTGCTGTCTCTCGGACTGCTTTGCTCTTGTGATTAACAGCCCCGATCCCTGAACACATACACTGTCGCGCAAGCAGCAGTGCAAGAAGTCCCTTTCACCTCTAATTCCTGTCTGTCTCATGTTCACATCTGCACCCGGGAGTGCAGTGGGTTCTGGAGATGAGAGCAGCTTTCCGTAAGCCTCGCTTGCAGTGATCACTGAGGGAAACTTGCTGGTTGCAAGAAACAGATCTTTGGCATCTAAGTAAATTTTTCCTGGTGTTTTTTTGGATTCTGGGTCTTCCCCGTGGTAATCAGAAGAAATGTAAATAACATGGCAAACATTTCTCTAGCCATAGCCTGGAGCTGTGCTCAGAACTGCTCTGGCTGTTGTAGTAATTAGCATAAGCAAATTGCTAAATTGTGTGCTGTGATAAAATGATGGATTACAGCATGGAAGAAATCATTAACACATTGATTAGCAGCACATGCCTTCAAAATCGCTATCTAAGCAAATTCTGAGGATTGTGGGAGCTTTGTAAATGTTACGAGCACTGCCTTCCATAAGAAAGAATCAGGAAATATTAATATATAAATCACCAAAATACCAAAATTAAATTTTAACTATTAAAGTTGGTTCTCAAATGGTTTCTAATGTTTACTGTAGCTGTTCACATGGGGCTCCTGTTCTGTGTCTCCCTGTACCCACAGGGAGAGGGCTGTAACGGTGTCTGCTTGAGGCAGGGTCTGATACTCTGGGACCTGGCTCCAGGTTTCCTGGTGCGTGTCCCCCTCCTTTTGTATCTCTGCCTCTGCTGCATGTGTTTTAAGCATTACACAGCAGTGGATGGTGCAACAGTGTGCTCATACCATGCAATCTATACCTCCTAGCATAGAAAAAGGATCATTTATATAGTTAGAGCATGGATAGCACCATTATTTTTTTTTGCAGAATAGTTTTGCTTTGAATGTAGGGGGAATTTGGTTTTCTTCTTTTATATTAAAGGAAATGTTTCCCTGCACTTACATATTGGAAGGATCTCCTGCCCAAAGTCTATGTGGTTCACTGGCAGCATCTGCTGCTAGGTATTCCCTCGTGGTGGCTTTAATAATCAAAGCAGCCTGTTATTGCCAAAGCTAATAGCAGTAGGCTTCACTTCTTATTCAGCACAAGTGCTCGGTAGTTTATAAGATTACTCATTTGAATGGGTTTCCTTTTATTAGGATTAGCAGGCCAATCCCATCCCTCCTCCCCAAATCTCCCCCCCTCTTGTTTTAAATAAGATGAGACACACATATTGAATTTTAATACATCATTGTAACAAAACTGTGTGCGTCAATAGTGCCTAGCTGCTGTGAAACAGGAACACAGGAGCCCTCCCCATAGCTCTGTGTCAGCACATATACCTAATCCCAGAGGATTACCAAATTCATTATCAGCGGAACAGAAAATCAATACAAGGCTGTGATTTCACTTACTGACTTGGGTACTGCCACGGTAGAGAAGATTATACCTATAGTCCTTGCTGCGGTGCTTACTGCCAGAAAATATGAACACTCACAACCACCGATGGTAGGGAGGATAAATCCCTGTGCAGAGCGCCGAGGTGCAGGGACACCAGAGGCTCCGTCTGGGTTGCAGAAATGCTCAGCTCAGTCCCTCCCCACCACTAACCATGCTCAGCACTCGTAACCGGTGCAGCTCAGAGAACAACCCGACCTGAAAAAGGCCTGGTTATCAGAGCTTGGACCTGAGGAGGTCTCCGTTCACTCTCATGCATCCCTCTGCCTGTGTCTTCTGGCATTTCTAACACTTCCCTCCCTATGCACACAGAATGCTCTGTGCCAGCTCCTGTGCCTGCCTGTGCTTTTTTCTTTATTTCTGACACCATTCTGCCTTCTAAAATGTGTTGGTCTCTCCTATCAGCTGTTAGCCCAGTAGGACCAAAGGTTTAGCTCTTCTGATTATTTTACAGATCCCACAGCACACAGCCAGGTCATTAAATATGTTTCTGGGTTCTACAGTGGGCTGGATGAGAAGAAGAGAGAGAGATCTGAAAAATGTTTGCATTTGTTTTGTCAGAGGTGAATATCAGGGATTCGCTCTGTTTCACTGTCAAATTAAATAATGGACATGGAAACTAGTGACCAGTGATTTCAGGGTCTGCATCTGCAAATGAAAGAGAGTTTCAATAAGAGGGTAATTTATTTCACTTAATTAAACCCACTGATTTGTGGTATGAAGCCATTCAGTAAAATGCCCTTTTAATAAGTAAAAGAATACCTTTCAAAATTGAAAGATTTGCAGATGTGATCTTCAGTTCCTACTTCAGTTCCTGCTGCAAGGCAGTTCTCAGAAACCAGAGACAAAGCGTTCTTCTCCAAGGAGAGTCCATTTTATGAGTGCCTGGTGGCGTACTTAACTGCTCACTGTTTCTCTCCCAAAATCTAGCATCTCATTGGAATTCTTTTTTTTTAACTAATTAGGCAATTTTATACATAGTTCCAAGAGTACCTCTCAGGACAGCATTAATTTTAATAGCATCTTAAAATGACAAATTCAAGATATGCCACTAACAGTGAATATATGTAGTTAATAGATTTTCTTCTTGCTGCACTTGCTTGGCAGTACATTTGTCATAGCAGTGGTCCTGTTTTGGCACCATTCTCATCCATTCCTCATCCACTGATTTTTATATCATGACATATCTTTCACTAGCAGTATAATTTCTGCATTACCATACAGGCAATGTCACATACTTAACAAACTCTTCATAAACATTTACATAAGCAGCTGTCTGTGTTAGACATCAAATGTTCTTTTCTGGAGGAGCCTGCAGTTTCACCTACTATTATGGTACATCATCTTCCACAAACAGTCTCAGAAATATTCCTCACAAATTTAAGTGTCATAACTTCCACGAACAGCCTTCACGTAACCAGATGTAGGAAATCGTCCCAGTTCTTCATCAGCCATAAGGAACGTGCAGGCTGCAGGCAATGCTGATGGATAACAGAGCAGCCAGCCCCTCCACTAGATAGCCCCTCTCAGACCAGCCAGACTAATGGTCTAATACACAAGTCCCTGTTTTCCTATTTTTAATAGGATCTTCCCGTTTTTGTCTTTCTTCAGGGTGTCTGGGCCACCTGACATTTTTTGTGGCCGTTTGAAAAATACCTGCTGTTTTGCAGTGACACAAAGCAGCACAGTATTTCTTAAATTTGTCTTCCACCCCTTTTGAATTAGGAAAGCTGGTTTGTTAAGACCAGGCTTTTGGGTGCTTATTCAAATGGAGTTTGCACCTAAAAGCTATGCAAGAGCAGAAACAAAGTTTGGTGCCATTAGTCCCAGAATAACATAGACACTTGAAAATCTGAAACCCAGGAAGAACAGTTATATTTTTCCAGTTACGTTTGAGTGATTTCATTTGAGTACTTACACACTCTTTTTGCTACTTCATGCTGGCAGTAGCCAAGCACAAGACTGCAGAGTTAAAACTACGTGCCGTACTCTGCAGCACACTGTAACTATTTGGTTATCTGCTAAACCATGACACTTGTGTTCCTTCTAGAGCCATCTAGAATTTGATCAATTGAAGAAGAGGAAACAAAACCATTGATAAGTCCTTTACAGTACAAAGCAATTGCTTCAGTGTTTTATTTAGGGTTGTGTCTCACTGGAGCCTGGTAATAAAGACTACAGCTGAAGACCTTGCGCTATCCAGTGGGGGCAAGGAGTAAGTATGAACAAGGATGCAGGCTGCAAAAGGGCTCACGTTTTCTGGCCTATCTTCTCACTGTTAAAAGAGCCTGGAGACAGTGACATGGAGCGAAGAGGGGAAGAAAAGCTGATTTGGCAGGTCTGGGAGTTAGCCGTCAGGAGGGCCAGCTGAGAGAAGCTGTCCCAGGGATCCTTGGAGAAACCGGAGTGGAGGACCTCATGTACGGAAAGAAAACATCTCTGTAGCTTTCATGAGAGGAGGAAGAAAACAGCTGGCCTGGATGCAGAAAACAGGAGGAATGCAAGGCAGTAAGGCTCACACTGCTGCGCAGATTTCCCCTTCCCGGGCTGGTTGCACCACTTCCCAGCCAGCACCTGACAGCACCTAGCTACCAGGAGCCAGCTAGCACCTACGGCAAAGAGAAGGATTTCAGGACACAGCATCCTCCTTAGGCGCACGGCTATAACATTGTGGTGTATTAAACATTACAGTTGATGAAATCCTTATTCCATTGAAGGCAATGCTAAAACTACTTCTGACTTCAATGGAGCAAGTATTTTTCCCATCCCCCTGTCTCTCCGATCAGATCTCTGTTTCCTGTTGTCATCCGTTCTATTTTTCTGAAGCTCTTCCAAACGTTTTTCAGAGGAAATTAACTGATTTCATCTCTTCTAGTTTTAACACTTCTGTAATATAATTGTATTCTTTGTCCTAAAAGGAAACTCTGACAGTATACTTTTCAGGTTTTCCATCTTGCACAGTTCATTTTTGTAAGAATCAATAAAGGTCACGCTATTTAAAAATGCACAGCCTGAGCAGAGTGCAGGAAAGACCACAGAACTGCTCAGTGTTTCCACAGCAATGCATGTATTTTTTTTTCATCAGCAGATGGTACGGCTGACATCTGCAAAAGCAAAGGGCACAGCTGGGTTACATCTCAGGTTATGGAAAGCAACAACATCTACTATGTGTCACCTGTTTGGACTACATAATTCATCTTTCTCTGAGAACAAAGCACTTCCCCTATGCATAGAAAATGACCGCGTGTTTCCTATTTATGACAAAAGTGATGCCTCGTACCCCAGTGGGGACAGAAGAGCAAGAACCTATAGTATTAGCAATCAGGTACGACATTCATAACAAAAAGCAAAGCTACCAACCTTCGAGGTGTTTTCTACGTTCTGGAATTAAAACCCTTTTCATGAAAGATGTTAACCTAAAAGCGATAATCAGTATTTTGACAAAAAAGGTAAGACCTTTTTCTGTGGGAACGCGTATGTTTCAGTACTGCACCATTTTTTAAAGCGATGGCGATGTTTGCATTGAGGATGTCGGCTGATGTGGTCTTGGCCTGGCTGGAGCGCTGGGGGAGAGGGGTGCCTGCATGCCGCGCGTCCAGGTGGCACCAGAAAAATGCCACCACGGCTCTCCCTCCCCAGCTGGCTGCAGGTGCTGACAGTCATTTGACCCAAATGGAGAGGAAAACAGGTTTCAGTCCTGGGGAAAGAGTTAGCGAGCAAACCCAAAGAAAGCATAGAGTAAGTTTCCAACCACTGAGCAGAAACTGGCGAATTTTAGATCATGCTAACTGTATTCTTTCTGGCTTTACTCTCTAGCATTGCTGAAAAGGGCTTTTTATAGCTCTGTTGTGATTCAGTCTGTGCCAAGTGCTTCCCAGTCTGGATTCCACCCCAGGTATTGTACTTCTGTGCATTACTTGAATGTACTGACCCAATATACAATATTACAGATAAGGGACATCTGTGGAGAATGATATTCTTGAATGCAGAACAAACAGTTGATGCTGTCAGATGCTCTAATCTCTGCACCAGTTCTGTGCATTCAGAGCAGCTGATAATGCAATTATGTCTCCCTGGAAGCAGGCGGAGGGCATGCACTTTCAGAGGAATAGATGGCATGACTGCAAGAGCACCCCAAAGTTCAGTCCCACCCCCTTATTTGTGCTGTATTAAAGATACTCTGAATGTGTGCTTTCTGTCAGGGACTTCTCTGCATGCTGGTGATAATGTTGCCTTGTTCAGAGGGGTCAGCAAGAACAGTACAGAGTATTTTCCAATTAAACGGTCAGAATTACTTAGCTGAGTCCTTTTATTTAAAAAATAAAAAAGTTACTTAACATCTCAGCAAAACAAGATCTCTTTGGCTTGATTCAGGCTTGCATCTGAAACCAAAAAGGGCAAGAGTGTGAATGGCATCCTGTCCTTGGAGTGGGAAATAAACCCAAAAGTGTGGTTAAGCCCTTCTTAACTATTTCCACATTTTAACTCCTGATGTCATAGTTCAGCACAGAGGTGCTCGTGCCCTGAGCATTTTTGATTTTTCATCTGATGTATAGCATAGTCTCAGCGGTATAGCACTTCACAGCTTGATGTGAAACTGTAGGACTGTTCACAGCTTTCAAGAGGGTCCAGAAAAATCCTATAAAATAGCAATGAGATTGGATACAAGCAATAAGATATAACTAACTCACACTAAGGCAGTCCAATCACTGTCTTATTATCATTTTATATATAACTAATACTAGTAACTATCAAAAGGGTAATACTACCCAATTAGACAATAGATCCCCATCCCCTAAATCAGAGAGGCAGTTGATACCCAGCTCATGGAGGCTACTGATTAGGAGAAATGACAACAAGAAACAACAAAGCAGGATTTTCATGCATAACTCGTGCCTGGGGGCGTCCTTGGCCTCTAGAAATTGGGAAGGCTCTCCCCATTCTCACTTGTCAAAGCAAGACCTCTGTGATTACAGCATTGAAAACTGGGCTGGGGGCACCCTGGGCACCCTTCTCAAGCAAGAAATCAAGGCATTGGCCTGTAATCTCAAAAGAAAAATGGGATTTTTATTAGAAAGTCACTATAACTACCATTGAGAGCATCTCAAAACTGAAAGGAAAATACAGGTATTTTAGCAGCCCGGTGTCTTCAGAGCCAGCCCTATCTCCAGTGCTACCAGGAGGAAGGGGTCCAGGACTGCATCCTCCGCAGCTACAGAGTAAGACCCTGAATCCTCCTGAACAGATCAGTGGAGTGACTGACACTGCAAGGCGTTTGAAGAACTGCAAAGTAGTCTCTAGCTGTTTCTCCTGTTTTCTCTGTTGGATGAAGAAACTTTTCCAAAGCAACCAACTCTGTACAGCAGATGGATGATGGCTTACAGGGTGGGGTAAGAGCAGGAAGCAATAAACTGTCTGGCTGGATTAATACTATCATTAAATAATAGCAATATGTATTTCAGAACCTCATTTTGCAGGGCTCCAGACCTCTCATTTCGTGCTCTTGGTTCACTCTCTCCTTATAACAAGCCTGTACCTTACCTTGTGCTACCCTGTATGACGTTCTTGAACACTCCTCTTCCTGCTGGTTAAGGATGAGGAATAATGGACAACTAAGTGTAACTATCTAGTGTGATGCTATCAGACGCAGCATGGATTTAGCAATAAGCATTATGTGCCATCAGCATTCATTCTGTTTGAAAGGCAGTTTCTGCTCCTTGTGTGCACTCCTGCAAGAAGCCTGCCAGCAGGGCTAGGGGAGGGAGGCATGGGAGACTTCACCTGACATTAACACTTCGCTAGGAGAACGGCTTCCTGCCAAACATAGCAAGGCTGTTTCATTGAGGGGGACACCCTCTCCCTTGTTGGGAAGATAAGAAGGCACTGGGACATAGCAGCTCCTGGGCTGCAGCCACTGCGTGTTGCAGTGCGGAGGGGAACAGGGCCAGTCAAAAGCACCTTCAGGGACTGCAGCAGGAGCTTTCCTCAACCTTGTCCTCACCTGCGTGGGATGCAGGAGTGGGCTCCTGTGTCTGAAGAACGCTGTGAGCTAAAGGCCATTTTTCAGCTGAAATCAACTAGAGCTTCAATAGTGGCTCCTGGTCTCTACCTCTCCTGAAAATGACCAGCATACCCGTCCTGAGGAGAAACGTGTGCAGCACGCTCGGGTATTTGCCCCCATGCAGATTTAACTGGACTTGAGGTGCCCATCATCCTTCCTCCTCAGCTCCCTGTAAAAGGCAGGGAGGTTCTCCTGACTCCGAGAGCCACATAATCATAATAAATGCATTTGCAGGAAGAAATTAAACAACAACAGGTGTCCTTCAGAGCCCTCAATGACCGTTGAAGGAATTTACATTTGTGAATAAACAGCAGTAGAAATAATTTGTCTGCCAGCTTCTCATTATTAAAATTAAGACCTCGCTTAATCCTGCCAATGTCAGTGGGACCCAAGATGACCCACTAAGTGCCAGTCACAGAAGTTAATGTTGCTTAAGGGAAGTTTTAATGGAAGCAGTCCATTAAAAAAAAAAATATAGTATAAAAATATTTTGGAGCTGTCTTTGCGGCTGTTGAAGTCACTGGCAAAATCCCATGGCTTTCAGTGAAGCAACGAAACAGAACTTTTAGAGACTGTCTACAAGTGCCCTGTGCAACATTGCAGTTTTGGTGACTTACACTGGGAGGAATTTTGGTCCTATACAGTCAGATGTGCTCCAACAAACAGTGCCCAAGGCAGAAGCTGCACATCCCCTTGGAGAAAATTCCTTATCTGCTACACAGTCTTCCTATCACCTTGACAGACCTTTTTTTCCTCTGCCTGCAAAATGAGGATGCTAGTGGTCATCTGTACTTCTAATGTGCTTTTAAAGTTTAATACACTTGGAAAGTTTCTCCCTAGTATTGTTGTTAAATTACCCAATTTGAGGTATAAGATATCCCACAATGCCATAATTTCAAGCGAGACCTTAAATTCAAACCCTGATGACTTCTCAGAGAGCATATACCACATATGTTCAATGAGGCTTACTGTGAGCAATGTTAAGTAAGATGAGGAAGGTTTTATGCTGACTAGCTTTTCCTTTTTTTTTGGTGCATATTTTATTGCTACTCAAAAGTCAAGGATTGATAGATAAAACAACACATTTGCAACAGATTTGTCAAAATGTAAAAATATTGATTTTTGAAGAAGCTTGCCCACAGCGTAAAAGCCAGTCAAAGTTAAAATCAATAGGGATAAATTAGGACTTCTCCAGCTATATAAATGTTACAATAACAGAGCCTTTAATGCATAAAAATCCTGTACCTCAGATGACAAAAATAGTTTAAATTTACTTTTTACTTCAATTTTAAAAGGCAAGATAAACCATCAATTATCTGCTGCTCTAAATTTTGAACAGTATATTTTTTTTTTCCCCAGAGATATTCTTTTCCAGAGACACTATTTTTCTAGAGTACCAAGAGCCCTATTGATGCTCATCACCCCCACACAATTGCACTCAGCCTCTGCTGTAGTGATGTAGGACTGCGCAGCTCCTTCTTGGGGGAGACGCTCTTGCCCCAGCAGCACAGAGAAACACCGGTCTGACAAACTTTGTAACCTGTTTTGTGGCCACCTCCAAATGCTTTCCATCTGCCTGTAAGCCATTAGCCCAAACTCTAGAGCCACATCCCGCACATACAGAGGCCTCTGAAGAGGGTGGAAGGTGTTAGCACCCAGGACTCAGCCCTCCTGATGGAGTTTCTCACCTAGCATTGTTCACCACTGTGGTTTAGCGACAGGATAACTCTGTTCTGGGCCTTTTTGCTAAATTAGATGCCACTATGTCCTTATTTACTTTTTCCCTCCAGGGTGCATAAGACATTGTCCTTCAATAGCATCTTTGCTACTCCTGTACCCATATTACAGCCGTTCCCTTCTTGTTTTTCAGTGATTCCAGCAAGTTCCTAGCATAGCTCCTTGCTTGATCAAGTTGTCCTCCTGCATTTCTCTCCGATTATTTTATCTTCGTGATGTCTGGCTGAGTTAGGCTAGAGGTAATAGAAGGGTATGATTTCTCGGGGAGCAGCAGACACAACTGCTACTCTGACCTTACCCCACGTTTCCTGGAGATTTTGGCCTGGTAGCTTTAAATGTCTCCTTGTCTCAGATCACTAAACAAGGATAGCGCTACCTCTCAGGCACTTCTTTGTGCCAGTATGAATTATATGAGTATTTTGTTATTTATGAAATTCTGCTAGTGACCTAGAGAAACACTCTGGATTGTTGGGAGTATCTTGTGACTGACCACAGAAAGGGAATGGGCAGGCGATCGGCCTCGTAGTTGGTCTGAGAGCTCAGGTGTGGCGGGTGTTTGCGGGAAGAGAAAGGACAAAAGTTTATCTCCCAAGTGGCTGCCTGTCTTACCAGCAACCTTGCATTCAGCCAGAACTCGCTTGTGAGAAAAGGTCGGCATCTCTTCCCCTTGAGTCTGAGAAAAGATTGTTTTAAATACTTGTGATGGGCTTTCAGACCATACATTTTTTGCAACAGTTATACTATTCATGAGAAGTTGCTCAAATGAGACTTTTCAATTGCTTATGTGGGAGGAAGCATTTGGCAACCGGACAGAGAAAAACAGATTTTTTTAGGAGATGCTTTATCCCCAAAGTGCAATTGTTTTGTCACACATTTCTTTCACTCTCTCAAGGTTGAAAAGTTTTTGGCAGCAATAACTGTAGAGCTTGCAAAAGACATGGTTTCCAGCACAGCGTGTCAGATGAACCTAATGAGACAGATCCTTGGTGGCTGTAAGTGGGTACAGCTCCATTGACAACGGTACAGCAAGACTGATTTACACCGGCAGAAGATAAGGCCCAATATGTTTTAAACTTGGAGGCTGCAATTATAGCTCTGAATACAGCTTAATGGCTCATGCCTTTACTCTGTTTCAATACTGCGTATGATGCCATTTCCATGAACTGTGGTAATGGGATATTATACCATTACAATAGTTTTGGTTGGCTTCTTCTTTCTCCTCATCTTTTTATTGGAATTATTCATGCAATTGCATGTAAATAGATTTCTTTTACGGCTCTTGATGTAAAATGACTTTTTAATGGTATTTTTGTTGCATCTGCTCCAGTTGATGATTAGGCCTGAGAATAAGAAACTTTCTCTAGTACACTTTCTTGACTTGAGGCTGGTAATGGTTCTGGCGCTCAAAGGACTGGACATACACAACAAGTCGAGCCCATTGAGCTGATCGTTATAAGTGCAACTGTACTAACATGAAAAAAATACATTCTCAGTTGCATGCAACCAGTGCTCTTTTGAGCGGCACAGAAAAATACTTCCCTCCCCTGTAAATGGGGTTTTACAGCCTGTGTTGTACTAGACATGGTATCGTGACTATTGGTTCATCTTGACCTGATAGATGGAGAATCTATATATTTGACTTAATATACTCGACATTCACACCCAAGAGCATTCACGTAAACATATGCAGAACTGGGAATTTCCCACGCAGGCAAATTTCTGTACGCAAGTAAATGCAGAATTTGACAATGCAGTTTTGTGTTCACTTTTACTTTTAAAGATGTACACAAGCGGTTGTAAACAATCCTAAACTGACAGGCACGAACAGTATATGCAAAGGTTTTACATAAACAGTAAGAGATCTGGGGACATGCCGTACGGGTTCAGTCATCCTGTTACTCCCTGGTAATATATGCATAGGAAAAGTGGACTCGATGGCCTATTCTGTTTACCTGAAAAGGCAGGTCTCCCATTTTCGTAGCTTTTCCTTAGTAACAAGGTGATAATCAGGTCCTGAGTGTTAAGTGGAAATGGAGAAAAAAAAAATCTATTTTTCATATTTATTAAAATGCCACAGTATGTAGGCTCTTTAAAGAGTCATTAAGTGATGAGTTCTTTACACAAAATTTAATTTAACTGATTTCCTTATAAAATTCTCCACACAGAGCTTCCAAAAATGTTTACCAGTGCAATAAACCATTACAGGGATAGTTTTAAGTCATTTGCCTCCAGACAAAATAGACATTTTTGAACATTTTGATTTCTACTGTCTAATAAATGAAGTGCTACAATTCTAAACTTAATATCTGGCATCACCATTATTTTTCCTTGCTTTACATCCTTCCTAGAGGTTCACCATGACATAAAAAGATAAATTGTTGTAATATTTTCTGCACATAGGGAAACATTTGGTTTTTTCCTCCAAGTTTGTCTTTCAAGATGACTTACTGTAGGTTGCCTTTTTTTATTTTCCCAAGTATGTTTAGTTTATAAAAGCTTGACCTCTAATTAGAGGCTAATTCACTGGAGCCGAGAAGTGTCCTGTAATAAATGAGAACTGTGGATTTTTTGACAGAACCCCACTGACTGGGAATGGACCTTGTCCTTGAAGAGCCTAACAGACTTGACACTTTCTTAGTTTATTTAAAACATTGATACTTTTAAACTTTAGCTAATTTATAGTTTTTCTTCTATTTGTGATTATTCTAAGTGAGAACGTGCCGATCTTTTATACTATAATATAAACACTTCCCCATCATCACCAAGAATATTTTAATTGATGCAATTGAGAATCATGTCAGCTCTTCAGGCTGGACACTTTGGCAGCTCATCATTATTTTACAATTGACCAACGTACTCAAGTTTACCGTCTCCAACTGCTAAGCCTGCAGTTTGTAGCAAAAGTCCCTGTAGTCTTTGACACTATGTCCATCTTGTGGGGCACAGATGCTAACGCCTGGGACACGTCCGCATGCCTCCTTTGGAAAGGACCCCAGTGTTTATCATTCGTCCCTCACTTTACTCCATTCCTTAGTTGCCTCTGCCAGCACCAACTTTGCCAGTGTTGAAAGATATTTCAGCTGGCATCACCAGCCACTGTTAGCGCCAAGACACGTAAGGTCTCTTTGACCTTAAACTAGGGTTAGAGAAACACTGTAAAAAAATCCATTTTGTGATCTGATCATCTCGTCTCAGTCTTGCCATTAAATGCCAGCAAAAATGAATGCTTCACCTCAGACATGGTTCCTGTGTCTCTCTGTGAAGACCTATTGCTGTGGAGCTGTTTAACCATTCTGGCTGCATGCATTCATTCATTCATTCATTCATCACATATTATGTCACTTATCTCTCTGCTTCTTGAAGCATTACAATTTTAAGACTCATATTGTACGATCTGTAAATACATTTGATGCAGTTGCCCTGCTACTGAATATAAAACAAGAGTTTGGAAATGGAAAAACACTAAGCCCAAGCACACTTTGTATAAATAATATCATACTATACCAATGATACTCTGGAAAAAAAATAAATCCAAAAGTTAACTGAGTTTCAATGCATGCCCACTAGGTACATACAATTTAAGAGTCTTCCTTTACAGGGATTACCATATTTCAAAACATTAGTTAAATAAAGTTAGAATATTTTATATTCCTAAAACCTAATTTATATCTAGTGCAGTCTATTTACATCATCCCTCACTGAAAGTTCCCACTTGAAGATTTAAGGCTGCAATGCTCCGAACAGCAAAAGCACCCTGGTTACCCAGGAGCCCAGCCTGCCGGGAGGATACGCCAGGCTTTCTGCAGTCCCACCTACGCCTTGCAAAATAGTTTGCAAAATACTTCACAAGAATATGCAAATCCTGCTTCCTGATCCATTGCCTCCTCCAGTATCATCTTCAGTTTTAAACACATTTTTATAATTTGACAAGGGCTGTGTTAATCCAAAGAAACCTTGCTGAGTCTGCTGTGATTCTTGCTCCAAAATGCTCCTGGATATTCCATATTGTTATAGACAACATACAGACATCCCAAAGGAGGGAATGGATGTCTAGCTATACCCCAATCCTTTGCTAGCATCTATAAGAAGACTTCACTGCCATTTAGCTCAAGCCTAAACCTGCTTTGAAACCTCGAGTCACTTACCAGCCACACTTTACACACCAGCATGCACTGAGACACAAACTCAGCCTGAGCTCTCTGGAGGGATCAGTCTGATCACCTCTGGTGTCTTTGCGTAGGCTCAAGCACTCACTCTTGTAATCTAGGAGCAGGCACAGACAGAGATGTGTACGTTACATCCCAGTCTCAGCTCTTCCTAAGCCCAGATATAAAGGCAAACTGGGAACAGAAAGTGCACAAGTTGTTGGGCTTGGCAAGCCCGAGTCAGCTTGCGCACCCACTCCCCACTTAATGTTCTCCAAAGGTCACAAAGACAGGAGAATCCCAGTAGACTATCTCATCCTTGCCACTGCTCACCTTGCTTCTGCCCACCTCCCGTGTACATTCGGTGTTTTTCCAAGCACTCATAAATTCTCACGCTCATCCAAATTTTTACACCTCCGGCCAGATCACCTGAGCCAGAACTTGCTGGTTTTTAACACTTAAATGGACACAAAGTCCTGTGACGTTTAAGTATCTGACGATAACTTTAAAATCACTTTTTCCGAAAATCCCTCCATGTGAGGCAGCAAACGTCATTTTAGCCACTGTTGCCAAGACAGACCCAAAGTCCCTGGTGAGTAAATAATTTGCCTAAAATTCCTCAATGAGTCAGGAGCAGATCTGGCACCTGAAACCAGAGCTGCCAAGCCCTCCAGCACTGCCATAGCACCCCGCTAACACTGCTTTCTCTGTCGTTGCCGCTACTGCAGTACGAACACTCTCAAATCTGGTTTGCTCTCCAAAATGAAATACTGGTGCAACTCTGACCCCCTAGAAGTACCAAACAACTGAATTGCTCCTGCTGAGCTCAGGCTTATAACCTGTTTCCAGGGCTGTAGAGTTTTAGCAGGAGAATTAGAAAGATCAATGTTTTCTCTTGTCCTGTCCTCCTCTTCAGAATTACAAAGATTTTCCAGTCTCCTGGTTAACAGAGGCAATATACAGCAACCCGAACACCCATCAGGCAATAAAAACAGCTCAAACAAGACAAAACCTATTTATCTACAAAGAAGATAAGTGTCTGGAAGAATCATGAACAATATATATTGAAACCATAAAGACTTGCTCATCTACATTGATGCTTCCTGAAGGAACTTAAGTCTTCATTTTGCACAGGATTAATATGAGAACCCTGTCTATAGCAGGCTCTGAGCAGAAGTTCCTCCCTGCCCACAAAGCCAGCCGAGCTCCTGAGTAACACAGCCAAGGAGCACCAGGAGCACCGAGACTCTTCCAGCTCTTCTCCTGACATCCATACGTGCACCAGGGCAGCAAACAGTGCAGCAATGGGGAGCAGAGATGAGAGGCAAGCTCTCCAGAAGGCATCCACCATGGTACAGGAAGGACATGGACGTCCATACAGTGGGGCAAAACCTAAACTAAGCTTTTACTGCTGCGAAAGAGCTGGATGTGCCACTTGTGCCTGGAGATGCGATGAAGGTGGGAAGGGATATTGCCAAGTCACACAGACACGGCACTGCTGCTTCTCCTGCGCTCCGGCATGGCAGCAGTGCTGTTGGAGCAGAAATGTACCATGATCAACAATACACTTTAAGAAACCTTTAAGCACAGCAATTTGTTACCAAATTAGAGCCATTCTTGATCTCTCTCTTTAGCCATTTGCCTTTCCAGAAAGTCTCAACTCTTAAATGCTGCCAGGGTACATGCCAAAAACGTTTCTCTCTCCCTAACGTGCTGTAGTCCTGAAACTGATATTGGAAATCATTCATTACTGCCAGTTTCAGAGCAGCTACATCAGCATTTCATAACTTCAAGAAAACCTAAGCCTTCTTAATGAAATGTCCCTATGCTTACCCGTAACAACGTCAGCTCTCTCAGCAATCTTTTAGTTCAAAATGGATTGTCCCTATATTTTGGGATTAGCTTGACTATACACATCAACACTACCAATGTATAATCGTGGCTTACGAAGCCAATTTGCCAAAAAGTGACTTTATACAAACAAAGTCAATGTTTGCATGCCTCAGTATCTGGTATGTGTTCAGCTGCACTAAAAGGGGGTTCTGAATAAATGCGGGAAGGAGATAGCAAGAGCACCAGCGACTGAGTCATGCAAGCCTTAATTGTGTTTGCATAAAATCTACCTGATTGGCTCCCTAATGACGTACACCCTGACTTTCCACTGATTGTATCTGCTTCTGCATTTGAATCAGAATATGCAACCTCAACACCCATATTTAGAAACATTTTGCTAGGACCTCTAGGATAGGATATATACAACTTGCTAAAAATGACTGTTTGGGTCAAAGAAAACTAGGGATGTTCCTGCTAAAGCAGCAGCCTCTTCCTTCATCCTGGGAGCTCTCCACCTCCCTCTGTCCCCTTCCCCTTTAAAAGCTCAGCCACAGCACCATCAGTTAGGATGAATTTTGTAGGTTTGTCTAACCAAAGCTCCCTGTGAATACTACAGGCACAGGTCCCTCCATAGACCAAAGACGTGTTCTGAAAAGTTTTGCATGTTCACTGCACAGGCTATGCTCACGCTTTGCAGTATCTAAAAGAGCTGCTCTTCCCTTTGCCTCAATGTCAGTGTCTTCAAGGAGAGTAAATAAAAATTAAGAAAAAAAAAATCTCTTCAAAGCTCCTTTTGGAGGATCTCAACTGTGGTGTTTGGCTCTTGGCTGGAGTTTGAGCTAGGGCAGAAAAATAATTATATCATAGTCAAAGTCTATCTTATAGATAAGAGAGAGGAACACTGGCCTTTGCATTGCAACAGTATAATGAATAGAAGGAAATACATACAGAAGAAATTAACTTGAGCCTGTGGAGTTTCCTTTATTTTATTCAAGACTTTATTTAACTCACTACTTTCTAAATAGATTATGGTACTGGTTTTGTATCTAGTTTTGTGGTGGTTTTGTGTTTTTTTTTTTTTTTTTTTTTTTTCCCCAAAAANCAAAAAGCCCTTCCACTGTCAGTAACTATAAAGTAGTCCTGGATTACATAGGAAATGTGTCTCAGTGGAACGCTAATAAAATGATGCGGTGAAGTATTTGGAGACAAGAGTGTACCTTTATAGGAATAGCTGGGTTTAGCTTCATGTTATGTGATAGGAAAACATGCCCAGATAACAAACTCACTGTCATTTGCTTTTTCCCCTTTAGTCATATTACTAAAAATTCATTAGTACAGGGATCTCCAAGAACGTCAACACTCTCCCCAAGAATGGAACAGTGAAGGTGTCAGAATTAGCCGGTTTCTATTATTTCTGCTTGATGAAGTAGATTAAGGGCAGAAGATCATGCAGTGCATCACAACAGTGCTCCATATTTTCTTTCTGAAGTACAGGACCCAGCTCTCATCTACTGTAAACCGGTACAACTCCACTGGCTGCAGCGGAAAGTACTGGTTTATACCACTGGAGCACTGGCTATAGAAGTCAGGATAGGTGCTCATTGGGATCCCCACTTTATATTTTAAAACAGCAGGCTAGTGATGACTGATCTTCTCGTTAGTACTGGACAGCTTTACATAAAGATGCTTCCAGTGCTTTTGCTTCTCACATTTTTCTAGCTTTAAAAGTCCCCCTTACAGCTAATAATATATCATCGAGGCTATAAAATCTCTTTGAAGAGTAGCAGTACTCTTGCTCAGGATTTAGGATTCCACCAGGTCAGCCAGACTTTAGTTTAGGAAACTTTATAGAACAAATATTAGTTATTAATGAATTTTACCCTTGAGAACCCCACTGCAAATCTGACACAAGAGCCTCGATGGATCATTAATGAGGCATCTTCGTTTTAACACTCTTTGAAAACTACTGCTAGAGTGAAATCACAGGAAAAAAAAAAAGATATGCAGAGCATCATTCCTCACTTCAATAACATTATTTTCCAGCACATTATGCCACCAAAACACCATCCAGATGTTACTGCAGCCCTTTCAGATCTTTATACATATGTCTCAATGCAGAAAAACCCAAGCTGAATACATAACAGCAATTACAAGACACCTCTGCGGTGCTCCTTATTCCATTTGCAGATTCTTCAGCTATTCTGTCTCAGGTTTGTTTGTGTTCTTTAGACATGATTTGGCAAAATAAATACAATCAGAGATCAGAATGACACTCTTTGTTGAAATGCCCTGTCTTTTATTTATTTGAAGGTATATATCGCTCCCTGCTTCGTTGGATTTCATTTCCATGTTAGTGGGTGTTTGTGGTATTCATTCAAATCTTGTACTTCGCATCTTACTATTGATCTTTATTTCTTCTGTCCTTGATCAGGAATTCCAGAGTTAAAAGATTCTCTAATCTCAGCAGCACAGTCTCCTCGTGCTTGTCATATGTATTAGACTGATATATGAGAAGTACAAAATGCTCCTCCCCAGGAGAAGGCTGATGGTGAAGTTACTTCCCCCTTCTGCTCTTTACTAGGGCTTTTCTCAGGAGAGAGGGACTCCTTCCGTACACATTCAACTTGCTTTGTAGGTTCAAATCTCATTCATACTCCCAGAATACATACTGAAGCAATCCTTTGAGCAGTACATAGTCCCCTCCCGTTGAGCCAGGAGATAGCTGAGATATCCCACAGCCTCCCAGGGGACAGCTTGCAGCGCTGAAGCGATGCTCCCTGTGTGCTGGAGTTTGACAGCCATCCGAAACCCAGCGAGAGCAACAGCGTAAACACAGCCCACTTATCCATCCTACACCAACCCAGCACAGTCAGCTATCCGTGTGCCTGTGCACACTAACTGTTACTCAATACTGTTTTTACTGGGGTAAAAGCAAGTGATACAGCAACGGGCTAAAAAGAAGACAGTGAGTTCAGGAGACTGAGAACTACACTGGATCTGACTTCAGACATCAAGTAGTGGAGGTAACACTCTGGTGGTGAAGTTAATGAAAGACAAATTCCTCTTCCAATAGACTACTGCACAGTCTATTCACTATACTCCAAAACAGGATACAAACTTTTCACCACACCAAGGGCTTAATTGAGAACATAAAATACTCCTGAACAAGGTAAACTGAGACCTGTCTGCCCTAGATGGAAGCTGGGGAGAACCTAGTTGCAGAGAAACATAGCACAAGCGGTGAGAAGATGTAGACTTCTGCACCTACGTTTAATCTGACCAAGGAGTTCAGATTTCAGAGCCATCAGGTAGCATTGAGAAGGGGCCTTACCAGAATTTAACTTAAAATGATCCGTCAAGAGAGAGGTGAGTAGGTTAGGTTGCCTTCCACTCATTTCACTGGGATCACAAATCTACTGTAGGGCATGCCTTGATGTTGGCGAAGGGACCGTCAAGCATACAGCTCTATGAAGAGATGGTAACATACACAGGTATTAAAGAGCAGAGCCCTCAACTAGAATAAGCCCTAAAATACTCTCTAGAAGAGACACTCATAGTCTACATTTCAAGGATAGTAATACCCTTCCCCTCTCCGATCTCTTCATTAGCCTTTACCTGTGACTTTTGCTACCCTGGTCTCAGCTACACAGATACGTCAGGTTGGGTTTGTCCTCCCCGGCATTTTCCCATTTGAAACCATGACATTTGACATTTTAGAGGACTCAAAACAGAATTAAAAAGAACAACAACCTGATTTAAATGCAATAGTGGAAACAACATAGAACAAATGATTGTGACTGCTGTAGCCAGCCTAAACGAATGCCTGTCTCTCCAGCAGCCATCCAACCACCTACACAGAGTCAACTAGGTTCCAGTCTGCTTCCTAGTAGGTTCTGGATAAATGTTTGCCTCATTCCCTGCTGTGGCAGTTTCTTAGATACTCATTGTTGCCTTTTTTCCCTCACCTAAACTCTCCCATTTGCAGGTATGAGCTCAACGACAAAACGTGGCTTAGTCAGAGCTAACCCTTGCAGGGGAACAAACCCCTTTCAATGCTGAACCGGAGATCTGCCTATTCCATCTTCAGCATAACGTGCAGTGTGGCTGTCATTATAAAATAGCCTGGTAACAAACCTACAGGCAGAACATGCAGTATTACAGGCAGCTCTACTAATTTCATTAAGTCTCTAAAAGTTTATAGTCCAACACAAATACATACCTGACCCATCATTCTTGATGTCCAGTGTTCAAAATGTCATCTTCAGGCAAGTCCATGAAGAATAAGAAGAGTTGAAAGGAAATCATTACCTCCAAACTTTTCCAAAAGCAGTTTGTCGGTGTTGAAAGCAGCTGTAGGTACTTTCAGGTGCTTTTTGGTGTGTCTGTAGTGCTAGGGCCCATGTGCTGTAAATCACAGAATGAGATTAACTAATTAGCTAATTAGAATGAGATTAGCTAACATATATTTTCTTTACAAGCACAGGGCTATGGGAGTATGCAGTGCCCCTGTGGTCCAAAGTCCTGCAAAAAAGCATAGCCTGTAGGGAGTTACTTTTCTATAAGCATGTAGAATAATTGCTTTGTAGCCAGGATCTCTGATTTGAAAATGAGTTTTTCTTCTCATTTCATCGTTCCTTTTATTAGGACACACACTACTCCTTGTCCCAGCAGGCAAAGTAATGCATTCACCAGAGGTGACCTTCTGGGAGTGACCGCATTTACTTATCTATCTGTTGTACAGGATCTAAGAACTGGGGAGCCTGCCTGCTGTTTTACAGAAAATAGCATTCATCATTCAAAAGAGAGTCTTATTATACTTATATTTTACTATGTTAATAGCACCTAATGGGGGGAACGGAGATAGCAGATAATGTCCTCAGCTGAAAGCTGGGGAGCTGAACCTGACTGCAACCTGACCACTTGTAGGGTGAAACTTCATCGTTGAAACACACAACTTGAGTGACTTGGCTCTCAGGACAAGCAGCAACATATCTTTGTGCTGTCTAGTCGTTTTGACCATAATGACAAGTGAATGACATTATCTGGTGATGATCACACTTTCTTCTAGACAAATCTGAGCACTCGGATGAACATTAAGCTAATTTGATACACATTGATTGAGGATGAGGCTAGAGACAGTCATCTAGTTTCTCTGCGCTTCGGCTTCCCATTTGTAAAATGGATATAATATTACTTCAGGGGTGATGCAAGGACAAGTGAGTTCAATTTTGCAAAAGTCTTCAAAACTGTTACTGGTGGGAACAGGAACAACTCTCACACAGCTGTGATCCTGATCGGGCCAGCACACAGTGCAGCCTTCCCCGTAACACCACACGCAGTGTGCTTCAAAGCGCTCTGTGCCCAGCGGGTAGGCTACAACCCCGTAAGCCCCACCAAAGCATATAAATCTAACAGTTCTTTATAAGTGATTCTCAGTTTTTCTTAATGCTGTATATACAACTATACCTGAGAGCTACAGATATAGGTAACTCCAAAAAACACAGCCACCTTTGCTGTATAGCGCAAAGTGATCTTGAATTTAATCTCTGGTGCTACCTTAATCCAGCAAATCATCACAGTTCACATCATTGCATGCTGGGGTTCTTCATCTAGACAGTTTTCCAATTAAAATTAGACTCCATTCCTAGCTAGTGGTAGAAGAATAGATCCATATTTACAGGTTGGTTTTACTCATTCTCATGAAGATTTGATAACACAATTTACTGCTTGATCTCCTGAAATAATATCTAGCTTTCAACTAACACCACCCATCCAACTGAAAAGGTAAATATATCACCATATAGACACATAAAAACATGCCTATAAGAATTTCTGTTATTAGGTCAGTGCTAACCTACCAACTACAGAGTATTTTCATGGTACATGAAGACCCTTAAATTACACTTAGATCTGCACAGAATGAATCAAGAATTAATTCCTACAAATAACCTGACGACTCTAATACAGGAATTATTTCAGTGGAGCTGTCCTGAGCTGCACCAGCTGATGCATCAACTCACTGCAGTTACTTATGGCTGTAAAACTGCTGAATAAAAGGTTCCAGAGAAAAATGTCCCAGCACATTACTCAATTATTTCAAAAGTAGCAGTGTAAATCAGCAAGGCTATCTACACTGGATTTTAGACTGAGCAGATTCTTAGCTTTGTGTTAGTTCATTAATGCCAGAGAACAGCTGGGCTGTGACTACTCTGTATTTACTACACTGTTTGGAAAAGCATCTTATATGCTGCAGATAATGTTGCTCTGTAGCTAGGCTTTCTAATAACCAGTTTTGCTTTGCAAAGATATATGAGAGCTATAAACAATGGTAATACCTGCAGGTTCATCTTTTATTATTTTTCCTTCATAGCAAAGCAAACTCAAGCATATGAGTATATACAAGAGGCAATAAAAATGGGGAGCAGAATACAGGAGGCTCTTATGAATCAAATTAATAAATTCATGTAAATCTATGTCTACATTGTTATGCTGATATATGCAGATGTCTTTTGTTCATTTACGATGCCATCAGGTGACTTACTGGTATCCACACCAGGGTATCATCCCCCACCAGGCATTATTGATTTGCTTGGGTAAGGGTTGCAGTCTAAACACAGGCAGCCGCAGTGATGCTCACATCTAGTTACTCTGGATCACTGACTTCACTTTGAACTCCTGTCCCAACAATCTCTCGTCACCACAGCACTCACCCGTTGGACGTCATGATCGATGCCACCTCCAAACGTCCCAGCAACGGAGGCAAAATTCAGCTTTGCGTTGTTGGTGGGAAGAGAATGGCAGGGGGTGGGTGGGGTGAGATGTCTCGCTGGGAGATCCACGATTTTCAAAGAGTCCAGTTAGAGAGAAGTTGGGATGTGACAGCGGGGATGAGCAAGGGAAGCGGGTGTCAGTGGCAAGAGTGGGAGGGGAGATGCCGGGGGTTTAGGAAGCTGTTGGGAGAGGAGGGCTGGGATGGGTGAGTGGGATTTTTGAGGGGGGCTGCTGAAGGGTTTGGAAATGAGTGAGGCGTAGCCCTTCCCTGTTTCCAGATCCTCTCTTCCCCACTGTCCCAGGCATGGGACGTTTCCTGCTGTCGTGGTCCTACGCCCGGCCAGGCACTGTCTGCTGGCACCCTCTGCAGTGAGGCTGGGGGAAAGGACACAGCCAGGAGGGGACAAAAAACCAGAGATTTCTGTTCTTGCTGCCAGGAAGGATGGGGAAAAGGATGAAGCCAGTGCTGGCAGCACCGGTGAGAGCCTCCCACTCCTCCCTCCTCCCCTGGCAGAGCACTGTGGGATCTGGGAACAGGGCTGAGCTCTTCCCATCCCTCCCTACGGCCCATGTCCTGCAGCCCCGGACAAGGAGAGGTGTCCCCTGCAGCCTGCCAGGCCCGGCTCCTGCCTCCTTTGCCTGAGCTTTGGACCAGCTCTGTTCTCAGTTCAATCTCGAAATATTATATTATATTCAGAATTACATAACTGAATTCATGTCTAATTTAGCCTAACCTCATCAATGATTAAGCAATTAAACTTATTATTGCTCTTCTATCTAATCCAGGAGGCATTGTAATGAAATAGCGCGTCTGGAAGAAATGGAAACAATTGAGCAGTTGCAGACAGAGGTCCAGAGGAAGGATGAAAACCCAACAAGGGCGTTTAATGAGCGTCTGGGTTACCACTTCAAAGAGCTTCACTCTTTCAGGCTTCTCGGCTCCCTTGGCATCTTGCAGACAAGATCATCATTATCAGTCACCAAATGCTGGTTGTAAGTGTGAAGTACAAATTAGTGCAAACGTTGTATCAGAGAAGCTGAGGTGCTGGATCCTTCCCATCTGCAGGTAACGGCCACCCCAACGCTCTTGAACTGACGATGGTTTGGGACCTGGGTAGCGGAGAGATGGCCCTTCCTCCAGAGCAGCTCAGCTGTGACCCAAAGAAGTCAGCAGAGGATTCAGCGTTCGGGAGCCACCAGAGCACACCTACATCGCTGCAGTGGAGATCCATATGGGAGTTGCTTTGATGTAACCGAGAATATTCAGTGATAAGGAATTACCAGTGAAAACACTTCACCTATGGAGAATGCTTTCCTCCTTTTTCTGCCAGATTTTCTTGGCACGCTGTAACTCCTGTCTTTTCTCTCAGGCATTTTGGAGAGTTGGTCGTTTAAGGACAAGGAGGAAAAATCAGTAATGTGCTACTTTGGCAAGGCTCTGAAGCTCACCTTCATCTAAAACCTGCCAATAGTCCAACCAAATACAAGAAAGTTTTCATCAAAATATTACGAAAACACAATTAATTCTTTTAAAAGATCATATCCAAGTTAAAAAAAAAATGGATGGAGAATTGTTAGTGAAATCTCTGCATCTCAAACATAAAATTAACATGCCTTTTTCAAATTTTCTAGAAATCTGGAGGAGGTTGAATTAAAATTCCTGGACCAAAATCCCTCTTTAAATCTGTTAGTCTGTGTAGCATTCGAACCACAGGCTCTCATGACCAGCTATGATTAGATGCAGCCCAGGCAACAAATGTTATTTGCACAGTTGGCATCAACAAAACCTGAACCTTTTCCTTTAGCTCACAGTTAATGCCGTCTAAGGCTAGTGCAGAGCGTAAGGCTGCTTCCTCTACACATCTGGTTTGTTTTGGTTAAGTTTCATCCTATTATTTCCCGCAGTCACATGGTATAATTACCTGATCTATAATTTACGCTGTTATTCAGAGCAGTATAAATAGTTTACTTTATTGCTGCAGGAGCACAGCATGTCCAGATAACATCAATATTTTATTTATCTCTGTTTATGTATGTTATCTAGGTGCTTATTAACTATGG
This sequence comes from Balaeniceps rex, assembly GCA_013401315.1. Classification (NCBI taxonomy): domain Eukaryota; kingdom Metazoa; phylum Chordata; class Aves; order Pelecaniformes; family Balaenicipitidae; genus Balaeniceps; species Balaeniceps rex. The sequence goes on from VYZW01056135.1 coordinate 41,327, forward strand.
AATTATTATCATAGCTGAGAATAAATTGCAACTGAAAAGAAGCAAAAATAAGACTGGAAACAAAATGTGTCCGAAATGGTGTCTGCTCTTTCTCTCCCTCTCCTGCCTGCCGAGTATCTTAAAAAGAGAGCGTTTTCAGGGCATTTCCAAAGAGCTAAACCCACCTCCATGGTATTAGAGAGCGGATGCGTTATTCTCATTAGTGGTGCCTCTCACATTTCCAGAAACCGTAACAACTTTGTCTTAACTGGCAGGTCTGAATTGAACCACTTGTATTTTCAGTGTTCTTAAAAGCAAATGAGATCTTTAAGGGTATCGTTTTTAATCACCAATTTAAATTCCATCATCTTGACAGTGATAAAAAGTGACACCCAACATTCAAGCAGGAAAGATGGTTTGACAAGTTTCCTTGAGTTAAAAGGCGCTTCATGCAAATAGACATGTTTACAAGAAGTGAAACAACTTCCTAATTTATTAAAAAGTGACTTGGGTAATTAAACAAAAATTGGAAAATTCTGTGTTGGCTCAATTTTATCTTAATACAGCAAGAGCATTAACAACCCCAGTCTTCTGACACATTACATAGTGATGGTAGCTTCTGAAGCATTTAGCTTTTAATGTGGATTCCAAGTTAAGTGGGCTAAATACATGCAGAAAGTAGCAGAAAATTTCAGAAAGTTTATGAGCCTGATCCTGCATTGCTTGTGCATCACGAGCTTGAGCAGATCCAATTCCGTGTGCAAATATATTATATGAATTGTTCAATCATATTTACTTTGGACTATATAGAAAGAAAAAGAAAGATTATTCCCTGATAGATGGGAGAAGGAAGACATAATCGGCACTGATAACTTGCTATTCAGTTGTTCAGTTGTCTCATCAACACAAAAAATTAAAATATGTGAATTATAATGCAGGTATGAAAGAGAAACATAATCATAAACATACAATTATGTTACAATCATACACCTTCGCACAAAAATCACATAACCTTTCCCTTTTACATATATAAATAGTTTCTGAAACCTAATGATACTCATATAGAAATAGTAATGGTTGATTTAAAAAAAACTCTTTCCCTGCAGCTGCTCAAATTTTGTCAAGTTTTAAGAGAGAATCTACAGGGTTTTTTTTCACTTTCATATCTAATGGAGAAGTAAGGGAGGAAAAGGTGCAGATCCAACATTGTAATGACAAATTGTACTGAATATTTTGGAGTTGCTTGCCCAGCCATGGACTTGGTTGAAATTTTGAGCAATCAACTTATTTAAAAAAAATCTAAATAGCCAGTAAAGAAATGCAAAAATCCACTTCTTTTAAAATCATTTTTCCCTGGGTCTTTTCCCTTCCACACCATTTTCACAAGCTTCCCAAAACCCAATTCACTTCCCTACCTCTCCAGGTACTATAATACATTGTCACAGCTCTCCCGTAGCGGTACATCATCTTTCATGCCACAATACAACTGCCATAAAGACAGCATCCCTTAGTGGGACTGCTGTCATGATGTGATATAAATAATTATAAGAATTGCTCGGCAAGGAAATTTCAACTCTCACAGCCCCTCATCTTCTCTTCAAGAAATAAAGGTTGTTCTGAAAAATGGAATAATATGATTTATGTGCAATTTTATGCATTGGAATTTTTTTTTTTTTTGCATTTCACCCTAATTTTTCTAATATTAAATTGTGGTGGTGTTACTATGGCCTATGTAATATAAGGTGATTAAAGAAGAAATGAGTACCAAAGGGAGCAGTTTTCTGGGACGTATACATGTGCAGGTAGCCCATCATTACTACAGTTAGCATTACACAGTTCCCATCCCACTAGAATATTCAAGTACAAAGTAGTGCAGGCAGGAAAATAACCGCCCTGCCAGCAGGCCATTAGTTAGCTCATGCCAGACACTACATACATTATTTGTGGCAGGCTTCTACTTTAAGAATAATGATAAAAAAGCTTGTGATGAGAATAAGACCCAAATGGTCCATCACTAGGAACTGCATGGCTTTCACAAATACTTTGGTCAGCCAGCCTAATGTGCTGGATTAAACCTGACACCAGCTGGACAAAATACTGAGGTCTCAGGCAAAATAATGTGATTTATTTAAAGAAAGATGATGTTCAACTTCTCTAATGTCAGAAAGTTTCAGAGCAGAGGCCCTCTTTGAACCCAAGGCTGAGAGACTTCACCACTATGAGCTACACCTTGGTCTGTTGAGTGGATTAATTCAAATTGTCCTTACTTATAACCTAGGCATACTCAGAAGCCCCAGCCATGAACAAATGCTTTGTGCAGCAGGTCCTACAGAAATACACAGAGAGCAGGGCGACCTGAGTCCATTCTGCCTGCATTCACCCCAAACCCAGAAATGCTGGTGCAAAACCATCCCAGTAGAAATTAATCATTTAGGTTGGGAAGCTGTCTGATTGCATCCATAAAGTCCCCCACACATACATGCACGGTGCACACAGATACATGAGCACGTGCTGAAACCCAAAATCTAGAATTGTCAATACTGAAGATGGGGCAGGGAAGTGAATTACAGGCTCTTAAAATGATTACGGGGATGTATTCTATTACAGAAAATTGAGAATGTGTAAAAAAGCAAAACCCAAGCCTCACACTTAAAGGATTTTTTCAGTTGCCCAAGCAGAGCTCAGCCTCTGCACAAAACAATGGTGTTCAGACGGCAGCAACAACTGCCACACAATTGATGGGCTCAAGAATAACAAGCTGACGAGTGGATTTGGCATCCCCACAGCCAGAGCCTGAAGATTTATTGCGCTGGAGTGGTGCACGTCAGTTTTCTTTATCACTGGAGTCCCACAGCAGATTTATACATGATGACGTTAATTGAAAAGGAATAAAGCTGCACATTCTCCTAACAACTGAGGCTCGCTCAGCATCTCGCCGTCCAGCCCGACCGGCAGCCCAGCAGTCACTGCTCTCTTGTCGGGGGGGCAGGCACCTGGCAATGAGAATAGCCCTACAGAGAGACGGGATCACAGCTGGGCTCTTTGTTGAAGGATGCTCTAGCCCAAATGCCAGCTATTTCCAAGGAATCTATTAATCTTCTACAGCTCTAATGCAGAGTCATTAAATGCATCCCTTTCCTTGCTTCTTGTGACCCAAATGGTTAATGATGTCTCTTTATAAGCCTAATAGAAGATGGGCTTCCTCCTTGTAATTCAGACTAATGCTTACTCTGCAGAGAAATAAGAGAGCCCTTCCCCTGCTTTACAGGAGTCCTTGTTTCTGTAACATAACCTGGCTCCGGTCTGGTTGTTCGAGCCTTTCCCCTGCCATTTCCATTACTACCAGAGAGCGACTCCATGTGTTTTGTTTTCTGGGTCATTTGCCAAGTTTGCGGTAGGTAGTGACTGCTGGAAAGAAAACCCTAAAACCAAGCAGCATAGAGTAAATAATCAGCAAACTGTTCCCTCTACTGCAGTTCAAAAATAAGTGGGAATTGTACTTGATAATCTTTCCTGAAGGCCAGTGCTTCAGCAGGATCATAGAGCCTGCTTGCATAAAACACAATTTCAGTCTTGGAAATGGGCTAAAACTGGTCTGCATTGTTGTTGGGTTAATCCCGTCCTTAGCTAGGGACTCCAGCGAAGGTGGCACTAGGAAGCACCTCTGCAGGGGTGCATCCAAAGGAGGGGGCCTGGGTCCCTCCTCCCACTGCTCCCTCACTGCCTGGCCAGCAAAGAAGGTCCCCAGGGTGGGACACACCGGCCTCACTCTCTTCCATTTGAAACCGCAGAGACTCATCTGGGAGCAGAGTCAAGGCAGCTCCATCACTGCTGAAAATCCCACCGGAAAGCCCAGGTTCAGGACCTATCTGGCTAAGAGGTGAGCTTATGTCCCCTCCTGGAAGAGACTGCTTTCCCAAGCTCCTCTGCAGATTCCTGACTTCGAGGGCGAGCAGCTGTTCACAGCTTCTGAGAGGTTTTTCAGGGTGATTCTGTCCTGATGGATACCTGCGAGTCCTGCCACTGACTCAGCCCTCCACCCCCGGTGCCAGGGACTGGCTGGCTCCCTGCAGAGAGGAACAGAAAACGCCATCCCAGGCAACGGTAGTTTTATTAAGGAGAGAAACCTTGTTATTTCTTCCCCAGATCTTATTGGCTTTTTGTTGTTTCCATTAACTTTTATGAGCTTAATAAACATGCCCGATTTTAAAAAATAAAGTATTTTCCCGGCCTTGGAAATTGGATTTTCCATCTAGTCCAAATGCAACAGCTGTTTTAAACTGCTCACCAAGAGAAATCACTGAAACAATGCTTTTGCGTATTTTGTATTATTTCACTGAGAGTAACGTGCAGATGATTTGGAATATAGCCACTACATTAATTGTGTTCATTGTTGTATAAACCCAGTGAAAGCAAAAACAGCAGAGTAAAAACATCTTTACCTATGTGATGACTTTACTTAAAGTCTTTTCTGCCCAGCTGCTCGTTGGCCAAATCTTCAGCATGGTGACTCCATTTGTTAGTGCATTAAATCTCTTTTGTGATGGTAAAAGTCAGGCTTAAAAATAGCAAGACTAATGCAGCAACTTGATGAGTCTTTACATAAAATCAGCTGGAAGTGTTAATGGTGCCCCTGTCTCAGAAACATGTAAATGATGGCAAAGAAAAGATACCATGCCCAGATATAATCTAGTTTCCCTTCCAGTTTTCCTTCAGAGCTCACCAATCTCACAATTACCGGAGCACAGTGGTAGTTCAAAGTCACCTTTGTCAAACCAGCCAAGCTTCAATATACGCGTGTCCCTGCAGCCCCGGTTCTGCATCAACGTCTGGCTGAATAAAAATAGGTGTGAACCCTTCCGAAAACTTGAAAGGTCTTTGCAAGGACTAAAAGTATTACTTGATTACAAGTAAGATGGCAGTTGAGAAAAAAGTCAAGATAATTTAAGGATTGCAGGACGTGAAAGGCAGTCCGGTTGTCCAGAGGGCTCTAGAAAATAAGGTCAGATACAGCACAGTGCATAATTACCCACACTGGCCTAAATGCAGACATGAACACTGGGTCACTATTAAAAGGCAACTCCACTGACTTTTTAATAGTTCCAGAAGTGAAATAGGGAATTACTAAAAACCTGCATCCCTTTCTGAAAATTCAGTACGTATTTACATGGCTTTCCAGTAATCCCAGAATTATCATTTAGGAATACCTGGATTTTTATTTAGCCCCTCTGGAATCCTATTTTATCCAGCCTATTCCAAAACAAACCTAATCAGTTTACAGCTACTGGAAGCCCCAAGAAAAATAACACCCAGTCTTTGACAGAAATTGAGCTGCCTTTCCCAATGATTCCCATATTACTGCACTGGGGTAAGTTGTAATGAGATATGGGCAGTGAGATGAAGGCCTTCCCCTCTCCTCAGCTCATGTTCAAATTATTATTATAAAACCATTTTCCAGCAAAACCATATTTATTTGGCCCAGGCCCTAGGGCAAAAATTCTCTATCTGATGTTTAAATAATGACAACCAATTTGCAGGGTACTGGTAATCTCAGATCAATTGCCCACAAGCTGTTTAAAAAAATATTAAAACCCTTCTCTGCACACTACTCAGCAGAATGTGAGCGGGCTGCAAAGCAGCGGGAAAACTGCAGAGCAGGGAGAAAATGGAGAATCAGACCAGCAAGCTCTAAGACACTGTGCAATCAGCAGCTGCAATCCAGAAGAAAAATCTATTTAAAAGTCTACTTCCAATGAAAACATTTGTCTCTACACCTGTAAGCTATATGCAGTAACTAGCTTTCTCCCGCTATATTCTCCCTTCGTTTTTTTCTCTTCTGGCTGAAATGTTTGGGTTTCGGTTCGGCAGGAACACATCTCCCTTCAATCCACTTCCTCCTAATTAAAATAGGACACGGTGTGGGAAAAGTGGCCCTGAAGTGGACTCTGAAGGGCATGGTTCAGCCTCCCTTTGAGGCAACGGGACCAGCAATAACCACAACTGCAGTGATTAGGTCAAGACAGCACCAGTAGGGCCATAAGGTGGGAAACTATTGATTGCATAGGAGACAATCCTTGCACAAGACAAAAACCCCCAGGAGGTCAAGAGACACTGCTCCAGGTCTCAGCTGCACCCACCCAGCGTGGCCAGCCTCCAGCTGCCCCTCGGGGTGCTGCCTCCTGCAGGCAGGGCTCTCAGCTCTGCCCTATGCATGCGCCACGGCAGGCAGCACCAGCAGGACCCGGGCGTTTATATGAAGCTCTTGAAGAAATAACAGTAATCTTTCCCCAGAACTGTAAAACCATCCAACAGCATTCCATCACAGAGACAAAATTCTCCATAAAAATCTATATGGCATCCAACTCAGCTCTACAGAGCCCTCTTCTCTTCAAGCTCATTCCAGTTTACAAGCTGGGTACTTACAGATTAAAAAAAGAGCACAGTAATTTGGTTTTGCCTCATAAGCAAGAGTTAGTTACAAAAATACTTGGTATTTTTAGTACAATCTGGGATATTGTAACTGGGCTGCACAAAATATCTCATTTTGTAACTTCCATTTCGCAGCATTAAGATTAACTCTGTCCCTCGCTCCTGCTGTAAGTTTCTGTGGCCAGTGGGCCATTTCTGAATCAACTGAAAACTGGACACTTTGGGTTTTTTCTTTCTGACCACACCTGATCAACCTAAGGTTCTCAATTTCAAAATATTCCGGTAACAAACATATCACTTCATATTCTCTATAGGTGAAGATAAAGTAGCATTATACAACTACTATTGCTGTCATCTGCCTGCACACCTGGCTAACTAGAGCCCTCTATCATAAAATCATGTTTAAAGGACTTGATCCGACCTCAGCTGCAAGGAAGAAAATTCAAAACAAACCTGCTGATTTCAGTGGCATTTCACTGACTGAGTGTGAACAAGATGCAAGTGTGGAGCTGTCTCCTTTTGATGGCCCACAGCTTTTTTCCATCATTAGCAAGTAAGACATGGAGCTACACCAGGCAAGGTGGCCTCTGCAAAGGCTTTTTTTCTTCTTGCTGCACGTCCCAGCTGAAGTTGGACCTTTTACTTGGGGAATATAAAAGCCTCAAGCACAGAGCTATAGTGTCCTCTCCAGCAATAATTCAGCCTTGCTGGAGACAGCCAACTTAATGCAATCTTAATGTGATAAACTGCTAACTTGATTGGATTCAATGAGATGTAAATTATTAGATTCAATAAGTACACAGAGACCATTTCACCTTACGCTCTGCTCAGGAGGATTCTGCCTGCAGTCTCTTCATCGTTCCTGTTAATTATATGCAATGCATCAGAGAGATGAGAACGTTTTGGGACTTAAGTTGTCCTCTGACTCCTCACAAGCCACCACAGTGTTCCCTTCTGTAGTAACATGTCTTTTATTGATAAAGAACTTTTTTCAGGAGAGCTGCAATCACTTATGGACACAGGTTGATCTTCAGCATGGTCAAAATTGAACTAAAAAAAATCTGTTCATCCAGATCTGTGCAAAATTCCCATATGCTTAAGCTAGAGAGCATCTTCTCATGTGGATTCATTTTTAGTAACTAAAAACTTTGTGGCAACAAGTAGACCTTTATAGCTTCTCATTCACTGAAAGACTCTAAAATCTGTTCTGCTGAACACAGAAATCAGTGCTACCATTCCAAAAAAGGGGAAAAAACCATGGGACACTATGAAAATATGTACAAAGATTTTCACAAAAATATGAGTCCAAACCAGTATCTCTGAGCTTGTAAAACTTAAGTGGAATTTACATTCCCCTGTGGTTTGTAAATATTTTGGAAAGATTTCTTCTTATAACCTTTTTCAGATTCTGACTCAGACAAGGGATGTTTCTTAATTTTATTTAGCTAGTTTATTTGTAATCAGAAAAAAGCACTGGTTTACACTTTGTGCACTCTGCGATGCCCACCTTCTCTTCACCTTAAATTTTCCCTGTCTGCCATTTGGCAGGTGTTTTACCACCCAGCCTCCTCACACAGTATTTTCAGACATTTCCAATTTGATGTAATTCATAGCTACCACCCTTTTTGATAATTAATCTTTGCTGTGATGAAGGCACAGTTCCACTTTACAGATGTTGCTTTTTTTCATTGAACAAGTTCCATAGACTTTTCTTCTTTAATATATAGTTCTACATTTTAAAAGCTTTTGAGAAAATAACTTGAAATATATCACACAATCTCTTAGTCCTATCGTGAACATCATACTGTACCGCTTAGCAGAGCTTGTAGGTATTCTTCCACTTCAGGCGTCTCTGAAAGGAATTCTTTAAACAAAGCACTCCCACTTGAATTTGCTCAACAGTTTTATACTGAATAATGCTCTGTCAAAATCAAAGTTCTGATTGATGTTTTCAAAGGATTTGTTTAAGAGTTCAAAACCAAATCAGAATAATTCATTTCAGACTCCACATCTCATGTTGAATTTTTCATTTTGCCTTAGAGGAGTGTTTCAGTTCCTTCAAGGATGAGATCCCAAGTGATGTTAAGAAATGTCCCCCTGTAGTTCCCCAAACGCAGCCACTCATTCTTCATGTCCTCTATGATGTTATTACATTTCTATGAGGAACGCTAACCAAAGAATTACCTGTGCAGAACAGATCTCTCGGGAGAACATCTAGTGAACAGAGCAAGGGATTTCCAGTTCACCTATAACTCAATAGCCCTCAGAAGAGCAGCACAAAGCCTAAGCAATCCCTCCTGCAAGCCTTCACTGACTTTATAGCTACTCATTTTCCTAGGTTAATTTTCTCCTGACTTGGCACGGATCAGAGCTGGTCAGGGTCTGCCATCACTGAAGCCAGTTTTTCGGGGCCCCAGCTGACACCACACCAGGGACTACAACAGCATCACAGCTGCCATGGACTAGCCCTGCGAATGTTTTCCAGCCTGATAAGAAGGTGGATTTGTGTCTTGCATCTGCTAAGAATCCAGTTTAGGTGTGAGAGGTGCCTCCTGGGTTGATCATCTGGCCCTAGAAGACTGGAGTATCACATATGGTCCTTCTCGTGGGGTTTTCAAACTGATGCCTCCCACTCTGAAGTTCTCATCTCTGTTTCTCCTCTTTCAACTTAACACTGAGTTTTTGGACACTTTAATGTGCAGCTGTTAAGCAGTAGCATGGCTAAGAAGCCAGTAATATCGGCAGTACCTTTAAAACAACACTTCTGGGTGTGTAGGAGCTTCTCATGCTGCTCTTTCTGGTCAGATAGAACTGAGTTTCACATTCCCTGCAATTCTCAAAAATGCAACCTGCTGGTTGGCTTCGTTGGCATTCTCCATCTCATTCATTTTCCTACGCTCGCACAGACAGGTGAGTTATTTCTAGCTTACTACCAGTAAATAATGAGCAATTGCATCCCAGATTAGAAAATCCCCTTGGGATCCAAAGCCACAAATGCTGCAGTATGGACATACAGATAATTAGAGACTGGTTCAATGCAAAATCCACTGAAATCAAGAGACAAGAGAGAAGGAGGTATAATGTGTAATTGCTGCCCAAGAACACAGGTGCAACTTCTGCAGGGAACATGTTGAAGTGCCTCTAAAATATTTGCGGTATTGGATTTGGGAAAAGAAGGCACAAAACCAATGAAGAGATTGGGAAATCTCTTCAGCTCTCAACCAGGACCTCTACAGTCATCATCTCATCTGATGGTGAAGGAAAATGGCAAGCCTCTTGAGGACAACCTGGTTTGAGGAAGCAGTGAGGAGCGTTTTGGGGTGTGAGGTAGCTTCAGGGAGAACTAAAGCCTGAGCGGGCCTTTAGCAGGCAGTATCTTTAGAGGTTTTGCCTCCAGAAAATTACATTATCATCCAGAACTGTGTATTTCCTTCCTGACTCCATGCTGCCATGTGCTACTCTGAAAGGTCAGGTAGAAGCATTAGAGCATCGTTTTCCCACAAATTGTTAATAGTCAGTCTTAGAAACCCAAAAGGAAGGCATAAAGCTCATTCTGCTGTATTAATACGAATAGGGACTTTTATTTCCCATTGCCTTATGTGTACTTAGCCGTATTATCACCAGGTGTCAATGCATAGCCCAAAGGATAAGATTTGAGTCTGGCTTTAATTAGTTTACTGTAATGAGGTAAACCATGTTTCACCTTTCCAAGGAAGTCATTACTTGCACTCTTCCTGCTTTTCAGTACTTGCACCACCGTCTTCATTTGCAATGGGGGTGAAGCTACTGCCTGGTTTATTCAGAAACACAGCAGAACCAGTATATACAGAATATACAGAAACGACAAGGAAATGCTCCTGAAAATGACACGATGGACCAGAGGTAAGCAAAGGGTCAAATCCAGTGACAAGACAAACTGCTTTTAAGACGTGCCACCTCATTAGCGTCCAGTTTTGGCAGTGAAGAGGCCAGTCGGCTGCCCTCTGATCCTTCGGCCGTAGCCTCCTGTGTCCCTGATGCACTTTGCATATTGAACTTGACATAACCATTTCCAGCACACGCGACACAAGTCGGGGCATAGCGAGCTCTGCACCATGCGGAGAGGCTGGTGGGGGATGTTCCTGGGGCAGAGCTCATCTAGCACCATGGTGCAAGGCTGCAGTACTCCAGGGACAACTCGGGAGGACGGGACCTGCTTAACACCACAGCTCTACAGGCCTGGGGAGGAATGCAGCGGGGCTGGACGGAAGAGTGAAATGGGTCTACAGTAGAGCTGGTGAAAATTAAATCAACAAAAATGTGGACTTTGAAGTTGTTTTCACTTCACAGGGGAATGAAACAGGGCAGTTTCCCATACCTGGGAATTTTTCACCAAGCTGTTTTTATACTAGGATCCAGAGTACAGAAATACATCCCTCTTCCCTTTTCTGAGTGCAATAACATGAAGGATCCCCAGGCTGGGGCTTCTCACCATGGCTTTCCCTTAACTCAGAAAGCTTACAGAGTTTAAAACCAAATTAAATAATAAACTCAGACCTTAAAAAAATATTTGGGTATCAATTAATATAGGACATTCAAGGGAGTTAGGGATGAAGTCTGCTAAGGGGGAAGTTTTCAGTTCTTACAAAAGAATAGGCAAGTAAAATATTTATTTTTAAAAAGGGAGCATTTTTCTTTCAAAGTGGTTTAGATCCTGCTTTCGCACAATGCTAGTCCCTGCAGGTGCTAAGACAGAGCAGCTCCTGCCCTCAGGGGAGCAAAGAGACCATGGCTGCTTTATTAACAGGGATTTTTGTCTCCATTTGAAATAAGGGCCCGTTTTCAAAAAGTATTCATGGGGGGGCTATTGCCTAAGTGATTCTGAAAATCCCAGTTGTCAGTCTCCTCTATAGGCACCTAAATATCTTTTAAAATTTTGCTCTAAGTGAAAATTGAGTAAGACCCCCTCTGGCTCAGTATACTCTAAATAAGCTGTTCCTGGAGATTTGCATTTTTTTTTTTTTAGAAAATGTATTGCTGCTGCAAAAATTTATCTCAGGTTTTAAAACCACCTCAGCTATAAAAAAGGATAATATTAAGCAAGAGAGAGTCATGAAATAAGAATGATCAAATACTTCCAAGCCTTATCATCAATAAAACTGTAAAGTTAGCCACACCAGTTCACTTCAGGGCATCTGCTCACATTTAATTGAATGATTGTTTTAATTTTTCATTGTTTAAAACCACTCAACCACTTATCAAAAGCCAGTGCTGCTCTTAAAGCCGAGCATAAAAACTTCTCACTCAGCTCCACTGAAAAGTCCGTATTTTCTTGGGAATCCTGGACCCTGTGAGAGCTGCAGAAATGCAATGGTCAGCCCAGACCCTGAGGTTTCCCAGGCAGAATTCCCTAACTGGGATCAGATCCTCAGACGTCTCCTTGGGACCATTGCTTGCTTTTATCAGAGGAAAGCGGGGTGCTATTTCCTCCCCCAAACTTTCAAGAGGCTGTTTTCGTCTCTGGCATTTTGTTCCTTTAAGGAATCTCAGAGGCTGAACTTTGCATGAAATAATGCAGATAAAGGTTATGGATCCTTTTCTCTGGGGTCAGATGTTTCCAGAAAGCCTGCGATAACAGTTAAAGCAACATGTACCAGTACTGGCACTGGAAACACACCCATTATCTCATTAATACAAATGATGCCACCACTCGACATCTATGAGGTCTGAAGTCCTTGGCTCATACTGGGCACTGTACAAAAAGAAAATTGACCATCCCTGCCCCAAAGACCTTCCACTCTAAAAAACCGTGGAAAAAAAGAGAAGAAAAGCTTTTCTCACACACACAGCAAATACCAGAGATGTCCCCTCTTCTACTAGCTGGCCGGATTAGGCAAGGTGGATGCCATCACAGCGGTGCCGGCAGAGCCGCACAGTGCCGTGGTCTCTTCCCTGCCACACACCGAGGAGCACCGGCTGTGCTGCAGGAAGGGGGGCACAGTCCTGCTCCCTGCTCCAGTCCCCCCACTCTAAATATAACCCTGCAGGGGCTGACAGCCCACAGGAAAGCACATGAGAAGCAGCAAGAAGCAGCAGTCAGAAGAGGACCTGGATTCCAAGTCAGCATCGCTGGGCTTGACAAAGTGCTTTGATATAACCTCAAAAACTTCTTTTGAAACAAGGCTTAGATACTGCTGATTACATCCAGGAAGGTGAGGCGTTCAGGTGAACTCAGTTTGTGGCAAGACGAGAAAGCCAAAGGAAACGAAGTCCATAATACTTGTACATGTGCCAAAAAAGCTTCTGCTGTCTTTAGGAAAGAGGAGGCCAGATTCTGAGAAGTGCTGGATTTTTCTCCATTGGTACTAAGGGAACAAACCAGTGCCGCATGTTTAAGGTCCAGACTCAATTTATTTTTCCAGGGCAGCTTTCCCTGCAGCATTCATCGCCAACAGACCAAAAGCTTGCCAGCCAGATCTCCAAATTAAGAGTTGTGCATATAATGGGTGTATAATTTGTCAAATCAAAATGTCTGCACCTTCCAAATTTTTTGAATCATCCCCTATTGTTTCGTTTATCGTCTTTGTTTAATTTACTTTTTTAATAACAGCTCAATTCTGGAATGTAAACACTGTGTCAAAGCAAAAGCTAGAACGCTTGAGAAAAATAATTCAGCTTCTCCAAAGCAAATGTCTCGTTACCCTCCCAAAGTATTTGCTGAATATCATCTGAATTCACAGAAAGCCTCAGATTTGCTGAAACTGCTGTTGTTGGGTTTGGGTTTTTTTAAAAAATAAAACTTAGCATTCACTGAAAGCAACTTCCCATTATGTGATTGGCTCTATTGTGAGATGGATTCTAAAATCATGAGATGTTAACAAGAAGCGTTGGACTCTTCAGTGCCCTGGACTGTGAGCTTTTCCTAGTTCCTCAGCTCATCTGTGCGAGCTAATCTTTGCTGCTGTGCAGTACAGAAACTTATTTTTTCTTTCAAATGAAACTGAGAATCTTAGGTAATTGAATGACTCCAGCATCAAATATTGTGATACAATCTCAATTTGGAAGCCTTGCAATTGCAGATATCTTAGGGCTAAACCCCCTTATTTCCTGAGTCTAGACCGAATGGGTAGAATTACTATGGGCTTTCCTCAGTACAGCAGATGGTGGAGGCTCCAGGGAATCAATTCCAGGTCCCTGATTCTCCTTCCTATCCATGCCCTGTACCACATTTAATAGCCCACTATTTTGCCACTGGCAAGGAAACTACCAAGGATATATAGAGAGGAAACATTCTTTCATGCCGCATTCCCGTGCATGAAATCCACCTTATACTCAGCAAAGACATGAGCAGAAGTGCAAGGACCACATTCTCATGCAGATGCTCATCACAGCCTTCCTTATATTGCGGAAAGTTGCTGGGGTCAACTTGCAAACAAAAATTAGACGCTTGCTCTTCCCCATCCCTGTGTGGCACAGAGACGTTGGAATCACAGGCAACAGCCCACCTGAGATGACAGCGGGGGCTGAGAGGTCCCCAAATTACACCAGATGGATGGCAAAATTGAGACAAGCTATAAATTCATAAAATTATGAAATCCCTAGGACCCAGTGCAAGGCTAATTGTCTACATTAAGTCTTTGAGTGCAATTACCAGCACTAATGGTTGCAGGGAGAGATTCCAAAAGAACGCTATTTAAAACTTTCAGAACTGGAGGGTTTAGGATAATGCTAAAGCCAAGCAGATAATCTCTAGAAAAGAAGAAAACAAAATTGTGATTACAACTGGGCCATGCTCACTTGGTATTTTAAATTAAGTGAATGTTATACCAGGACACACAACCTTGAGAAGGAACAATCTGGATTTTTTTTGCAAATGCTGTTGGTGGTTGATATCCAGACATTGGTCATTAGATCTAGTTTTATTACACCCATAAAAGAAGTGAGTCAACAGCTTAGTCACATCAGGCAGGATATGCTTCAAGCACAGCCTGAATGAAAGAATAAAGTTAAACACTGAGAAATACAAGGTAATTAAAAAAAGAACCCTAATAGTTTCTTCCCTAAAACAGCAAGAGGTAACATACAGGATAGTCTTTGAGTAAGACTACACGGTGCACTGGGAGGGAACATGGTATGGATTTAAAGGAAATAAACTGGACATATCAGCATGTATATCAGAATGGCAGTTTGTAAGCTATCACTACCAACAGGCTTCCAAGAGTATCAGGTGTTGTCGTCTGGTAAAAGAAATGCAAAGAAAGATATGGAATCTGGTTCTTGTCCCACATCGGCATAAAATCTGCTGCCTGTTGACTCCATTTGTGCAGATTATCTAATTACTAAAGGCAGACACTGACGGCATGAAGGCTGAAGAATAAATAAGAGAAACAGGTCAGCAGGCTCTGCTAACTTCAACGTGCCACATGAGTATGGAGTGACTTTTCAAGAGTGATCCAGAAGAGAGTCTGATGGATACCTTAGAACATTATTTATTTATTTTAAATTAAACCAGTAGCTAAGCACTGTGCCTGCAGGAAGAGAAAAGAAAGATATGGTGAGCGGGATGGGAAGAGAGCAAGGAAGGAAATCTTTGCAGATAAGTCAAGAAGATTGTGTCACTGCAGGACTAGAAATAAGTCTCTCAGAGAGAGCACGGCAGATTTATGCCACTCTAGGCTTGACTCCAGGAGGCTGGAAAGTTGGAATGAGCTTTTTAGAATGTCATTTTATTTCAATGTGGGTACACGGCTAAGACTCAACACTAAAGGAGTTTAATGACACTACATTCTCAAGGGAAACATTAAATATATAGACATAGTCACATATGCCCTCCTATCTGATGGCAAGAACTAGAATTTTCTATTGCAATAGAAAATGTGAATGGGACTAGTGTTTTGTGAGTAATACGTTGAACAGCACCTCTCACGGTAGGCAGGATGGGAGCCAGAGGACTGTGGACCTACTCCTGAATCCCTGGGGCCACTGAAGGTCTGGATGTTGCCAACATTACTGTAGGCAACTAACAAGGTCTCTGCACATCTGGTTTGTGCCACGTGCAAATAATGACATTAACTTCTCCTTTGGGATCCACAGGTGAAATGGATTATATATTTGCACGAGGTTTAATATGAGGAAAAGTGGATATGCCACCAGAGGGCAGTGAATGAAATGGGTTGGTTTTTGTTTGTAAGAGACAAGTTATAAGGATAAGACAACTAAACCAGCTAAATTCTACACACTTGTGCTTACAGACACACCTCATGGCCCGATTCACTGATGGTTTATATCAGTTTGGTGCTGGATTGGCTTGGTGAGAGTCAGAGGAGCTGCACTGATATAAAATTGCTTTAAGGAAGTGCGTAGTCAGTGCCATTGTGTTGGGAACCTAACACATGTGAGGCAGTGAAACAATGACCTAGGGGAGAAACCTTCATCTAAATATACACAAAGCCAAAAGCTTCCAGCAGAGGGAAAGCCTCCTCAGACACCCACCACACGTTGTCTCAGTCATGTAGCCAGGGACCCATGTGAAGCAGCCTTAATTCTCACAGATCCTTGGCCAAACTCAGAGGACAACAGTCTCCCGCCAGGGCCAGAGGCATTCCCTTGCCCTGCCCTGCTGGGACAGACCATCACCAAGCTTGCCCTTGCAAGGGAGGAGCGGGCAGGGCTGCGGGACACACCGCCATTGACCCCAAGGGCTGTTCTGCATCTGGATTCTGTTTGTGCCCATGGGACACGATGACTACAATCACTGCTCTGACTCTCCAGTCCTCCCTTGCTGTCAAAGCATCCTCCACCCAAGGGAATATCCTTCCTATGGACTGGGAGAAGGTGGGGGCTGCTGCTGAACCTCTGCTATGCTACTCTGCTTTGTCCTCGGAGTGCAATTACCCGAAACAGAGTCATAAGACACAATTTACAATCCCTGCAGCTTTTTGGCATCCCAGTGTATTGGCTTACAGATAGAATATGTAGTAGGATGCAGCACATAGGCAGAGCACTCTAATTACAGATTTACATTAAGAGGAAGGTTTAAAAGCTAATAGGACATTATTAGAATAATGATCCCTACATGTTCTTCCAGCTGAACATCTGCCATTACTAATTAAAAACAAGTTAAAGTAAACCTGTTTAAAGAGAAATCAATATTTACAGAAACTAGATACCACCCTAATGTTAGCCGTGGTGCCGACCTACAAGAACCTTCCCACATGCCATACCAAATCAAGGTTTTCAAAAAGCACATGGCTGCGCAAAAACCGCCTTTGTAAAACTGAGTCAGAAATTTCACTCATGTACAGCTTGTTTGTCTCTTTCATTAGTCAGCTGCCCAGCAGTTTAAAATGATTGCCACATAAAATGATATGTTACCCACTTTCTGAGATTGGGGTGTCATTTTTTCCAAAAGCGAGTTAGAAATTACATTTCAAGTGGCAGATGAAAATAATCTTGCAGCCTCTGTCTCCTCTGTCTGCATCCCTGATTGCTGTTGAACAGAGTGTCATTTTGTGGAAGTGCACAGAATCTGCATCAATCTAACTACATGGGAATGCAAGAGTAAATCCTGGAAGTGAAGGCATACAGTTACAGAGAGAAAACAATTAGGCAAAAAATCACAGTAGCAAATAGCTTTGAAATCCATTAGCTACCTCAAGCTGAAAAAGAAATGCTTATTTCATCGGTCATTGTACAACCATCACAAAACAGAGCAAACCCCTGAAAATGAGGAAACGCTCGGCTATCTGATCCAAGGAGTGTTTTAAGATCTACCACCAGTATCGTGCAAGAGAAGTAAAGTTCAGAAATATGCGGGTTCATTCAAAGACTAAAAGGAGAGTATCCAACCCACAGCTGCAGGCAACTCATTGCTAGCACAATACTCCATCAATGCTTGCATGCATCCACAGGAACTTAGCAATGTTAACAGGGGGGTCACCTGCATCATCTGGCCCAGGAGCACTGGCCAGTACAAAGAAAGGAAAAGGAATGGGTTGAGGTCCTCCTGATGGCTTGCCTTTCCCCTCTCATATAAACCCAAATCTACTGAAAAAAATTAAAGCCAGGTCTGACCCTGGAATTTAATTCTGCCATTGATCTGACAAAGCCCTTGCATATCAACCATCAGGAGCAGGCATACAACTATTAACTTCAGGACCCATAGTGGAAATGTTAACGACTAACAGCTTCCCCTGACTCCAGGTGAAGATCAGTGGCCCCTTTGGAAAATACCGTTCTGTTCGTGATGTATCTGGAAGAAAAGCTCTGTAGTCTAGTAAGTGCTCTAGTGTTCCCAGGCCAACAGCAGTGGAAGAGAAGAGTCAATGGCAGAAGAGTCTCTGCGTTTACAGCAGTGCCCAAGTTGGACTTCAGGGGCCAATAGCAAGCACTGTGTGACCTTGCATTTGTGATTTCCAAAGACTGTATTATTAGAGACTTCAGTTTGGTGTATGTTTTTGCAGTGTGGGAGCAATAAAGAGCAAAGGCAAGAAATAAAGAGCCTCCGGGTGCTGACGTAAAATTAAATCCTGACTTCTCTTTCAAGTTCAAGGTAGGAAAATCACAGCCGTATGTCTTTGTCAAAAGTGTGCCCAAGCACTAATATCATCAAGGACAGCCACTTTTGCCATGTAATCTTACCACACTCTATATATTATCCAGAGCCTTTGTGGATTTAGATGTAAAATAAGCTACTGACCCTCTTTAAAACACACTGGCAAGCAGGATTTGGCCCCATGTAAGTAACTTTAGATTACCGCTGCCTGATCCACAGGGAGACCCAAGCTCCCTTCAGGGCAATATCTGATTAGAGAAGAAACAGTTGTTGGCCTCTAGGAAACTGCAAATCAGTTTTTGTTCAAACCCACAGGGATTTTTGCAAGGCCTGCTGAGCCAATTTAAACAGGGAAAAAAATCTGAGAACCCCGCGATAATATTCTCTGCAGTTTTCTGAAAGCCAAATCCTGCTCATCCTACTCAGTGAAGCAATCTTACTGAAGTTAACGAAACTGGTCCGCACCTAGAAGACAGGCTTACTGCAGCTCTGCTGCTGCACAGAGAATTGCTTGATTGTCTCTGTTGAGTTGAACTGCATAAGTCAGTTTGCAGTTACATCCCTCTCCCTGCTAATACTGACAAGCTCAATTTTCGGTTTTCTTTCTTTTTTTTCTTTCTTCAGTGATGTGTTCCAACATCTTTTCCTCCTGCCATACACAGAGCTAGGTGAGCTGAGGAATAAACATAAGGATATCAGAGTGCTGCACCTGCTTGTAAAATGACATGAATTTAATCAAAACCATTTCTAGTCTCGGGACTCAGACACATGACTGGTCTTGTTGCTTTTCCCCTAGGCAACTGGTTGTCGTGCCTGTAGTGTATGCTTGGACATATGTTTGATATCACCAGCAAGCGACTAAGCGGAGATGTAGGGAGACTGCATTATTTGATTTCTGATTATGTAGAGCTTCCTTTTTTTTGTGCTCTCATTGGCCTTATGGATTACAGTAAAGCTGTGACTAACCTGAGCTGGATCCTGATTATGCCTCACTTATGCCAAGGTAAATCAAGAGAAATTGTGGCACAGTCAGTGGAACTACATGAGAGTAAGACTGAGTACAAAGCTCATTAACATTTTTAATAGCACTACTTTTTGAATAAGCACTAACTCTTTTTATCTAGAACAATAAGAACAACAAAAAAGACAAGCCCAAAGGAGGAAAATATGTGTCCACTGGCAGACAAACTACTGTTGCTGAAAATTCAAAGTAAGAATATTTACATCAGGGAAATAAAGCCAGAGGGACAGTGGGTTTTACGGCACTTAAAACATCCACCTGCAGAAAGGTATTTTTGCTGTATCTGCTAAGTGTGGTACCTAAAAATACTCACAATACTTAGAAAGTGAGAAAACATTAGTCTTTTGCTTCTGATACATTTTATAATGGCTACATCTAATTCAAAGTGTATCAGACAAGAAAAGAGGAGTTCAAGGAAGCCAGAACCTTTAATCTAGTTAATTAATAGGGGGGATAGCATGTGAAAGCCTTATGTAAAATGAGAAAGTAATCTTATTCTGCTCAGGCTGGCTGCTCATTTGGTAGATGGGCAGAAGTTAACAAGGGGCCTTGCAGTCTATTTAATTGGCCACAAGATCAGAGTCTGCATCAGCCTTTCGTCCATGGAGCTGCACTCTTTTATGCCTCCTGTCCCTCCCCACGGAAAATGAAGGTGATGCTGCAAGACCTTCCTTCAGTTCTACCAGGCTGTCAGATATAAGCTGCATACAAGTCAGTGGAAAAGCTGCCTTCAGCGTTCAGGCTCCCACAGCTGCAGAGATTGCCGCTGTGCATGCCCGTGACAACCACGCCAACGGCAGAGCCACGACTTCTGACAAGACACTCTCTGTAGGCACCTCGTTACCAGCTGGTGACGACTGCTCCATACAGAAACCGTTCCCAGCTCCCATGAAGAGGCGCATTGATTTTGCTGGCACTCGTTATGTTCCAGTAACGCAAAGGCATCAACAAGTAAATATGCGGAAGGATTATATATTTTCTTAAAGTGAAAAAAAGCTCCAAATCTAAATGAAAATCATGTAGCTTTATCTTGAGATATGCAAGAAGAATTTAACCAAACCAGCTAAACATGGCATTGCATGGGAAACCCTAAACTACAGAACAAAGTATGTAACTTTGTGACTTGATCCTCAGATGAGGTCTAAAGAGGTTTAGCATGACAAATATGAATGCCTTATGTTGCAATAATAATAATTTTTGCAATAATTAGTACAAAAAATTGGTCCAATGATTTTAAAATAAGAGCTAATCTAATCTGTTTTTCACCCTTTTTCTTGGCATTCATAGGCTGGACTTGATTTCTGCTCACTAATGGAGTAAGAAAGTTTCACCTCCGTTTGTCAGCGTTCCACTGCGAGGTCTATACACACCCTACCTTTTCTACACTTAAACCACGTGGAATTTCCAGCCCAAGCAAAAACTTAAATATTTAAGTACTTTATTATTCAGCTTTTAAAAATCCCAGTAGAGGAAATGCAGAGAATCTCTGTGACATGAATCTCACGTGCTTTCTTTTCACCTTGGGGAGAGGATAAATTAGCCTCCGTCTTTAGAAGTATTTGTCAAGTAGTTACATTTTAATCCTAATTTATTTATGCCTGAATCCAGCAAAGCACTTAAGCATATGCTTATGCTAAACATATGAATTAGCCCATTAACTCTACAGTTAAGCATCATACAAGTACATCATACAAGCTCTGATGGATTCTCTTCACTTCCTTATCTTGCAGAAAGAGTTTAATTTCTATTGTGAGTAATGGATTAATTTTATCTGAAACACCACCTCTATGCTGAGTCTTGCAAAAATAGTACGAAATTGTCATAACCACTGCAAACTGGACAGGTCAAATGAGTTTATCTCAATGCACATTTCTGCCACATGTTTTCAATGTAACCTGAAAAGAGTACTATGGAAAATCAGGTGCATCACCTACCAGTTAAATGCAAACAAAACACAGTTACCCTCCTTTGTTTTGTAACGCTTCTTTAAAACAGCAGATGCTAGGTTAAATCTCACGTTCAGGCATTTATCACATCTGTTTTCTGTTCCCTTGGAAAGTATACTCACAATAGTGCTCAAATGAATTGCAATGAGATTTGTCAGTTGAAACCTAAAAGGGAGTTCAGGGAATAAATATTTAATTGTAGGAGGAAAAAATTAGGTGTTTAAAAGCTTAAAACATGTTTTCAGATGGCTCAAAAAGGCAAAGCTGCATTACAGTCACCGGTTGAGACCTATCGTAATCTTCATGAGGTCTCCAAGGAGGTATGAGGCCAAAGGAAGAAGAGATGAAGAGAAGTCTACAGGGGTGTGGAGCCTGAGGGTGCAGGCTATGAACCTGCCGCACGAGCTGGAGGAGCCATGACACACTGGCATTCTGTCCCTGCAGCCTTCCCCAGCAATCACCGCCAGCACGAGAAAAACTTCTCAACTTAAAAATGAGTAAATCTTCACTGTTCTCTTGTAAAACTAGAGCCTGCCTATTCAGAGGCACTGAGGAGGCTCCAGTGAAGAACTTTCATAATCACATTTTTTTCCTAACAGCTTTTATGAGAATGCAGAAAGGTCTCCCTCCCCTTGCAAGCCTGGAGAGACCTGCGGAACAGTATTGACAAAGACAGTCCTTTAACTCAGAAGGAGTAAAATTTGTCTCAATTATTCTGCAGGCTAACAGTAAGGAAAGATAAAAATATTGCTTTGAAGAGAAAGGTTTCATTGCAGCAAAATTATATACAAGCATCTAATAAAGTATAATCTAAGACTTGTCGTTCTTACAGGTATCATCTTCTCTGCAGCAGCTCTGAGATGAATACCTCCAGCTCTGCTACACAGGTAAGACAACCTTGATCAGGCCATAAAACAGTTCTCTTGCGAATGTCCCTTGCCTCTTGCAACTGTTAACCCCCTTTTTTTGGCTAAACCATCTCTCTTCCTTTGAGAGACTTCTCCACCTTTCACACTGCCTCTCCTAATCCCTCATACACACTTGTCCTGGTTTCAGCTGAGTTAGAGTTACTTTTCTTCCTAGTAGCTGGCATAGTGCTGTGTTTTGGATTTAGTATGAGAAGAATGCTGATAACACACTGATGTTTTAGTTGTTGCTAAGTAATGCTTAGACTAGTCAAGGACTTTCTTTTTCAGCTTCCCATGCTCTGCCAGGTGCACAAGAAGTTGGGAGGGGGCACAGCCCAAGATAGTTGATCCAAATTGACCAAAGGGCTATTCCATACCACATGACGTCATGCTCAGTATATAAACCGAGGGGAGTTAGCTGGGGGGCAGCGATCGCTGCTCGGGGACTGGCTGGGTGTCGGTCGGTGGGTGGTGAGCAGTTGCATCACTTGTTTTCTTTTCCCTGGGTTTTGTTTGTCTCTCTTGTTCTCCTTTTAATTATTATTATTATTATTACTACTATTATTATTATTTTATTTCAATTATTAAACTGTTCTTATCTCAACCCGTGGGTTTTCTTACTCTTGCCCTTCCGATTCTCTCCCCCATCCCACCGGGGAGGGGGAGGGGGAGCGAGCGGCTGCGTGGTGCTTAGTTGCCGACTGGGGCTAAACCACGACAACACTCCATGCATTAGTCTTCCAGTTTCTTTGCTATCTTCCAGGCATGTTACTCGTGCCAGTGTCTTGCAACAACACAACACCTAGTTCTTCCAGACTCCTTGAGTCAATGACTCTTTTCTCTTGAAGTCACCATTGCTTTGCTCCATGGTCCGAGTGGATGGGGGGGGCACATGACTAACATGTCACTTGATCTTCTTTCCCTCAAGATCACTGCCTAGCAGTTTATAGGAAGGCTCGGTTCCTCTGAAAACCAGAAAGCTAAACAAGTTCAAGTGGCTCTGGAATTTTAAAAGCAAAGTACATCCACCTCTTATGTAGCATGCCATACAAAGAATAAACTGCTTTTCGGAAAAGAATAAATGTCATTCATTGTCTAAGCACATGGCTGTTTATGAAATGAGATTCAGAAACCATCCTCCTCAAAGCTCCACGGGCATTCTGCCTTCACTGTTAATTCAGGAGCAGACCAGTGCTCTTCTCACTGTGGGCCTGATGTTACACATAAATATCATCCATTTAGAAAGTAGCTAGAAAATAGCGAGAAGTTTAAAAATAAACAGCTTTAAGTAGAAGCAAGTATTGCAGTTAGTTTTGAATTGGCTTTATTGAAATTTCTTTATGTCTAAAGTTCTGTTACTGCACAATTCAGAGAGCAGAATAACCAAATTCATTTAATTTAGGCCAAAAACTCATTTGAAGTTGTTTGAAGGACAAAACCCCCTCAAAACATCTTTTACAACTGGACACGAGAGCGATCTTCACATTTACTTTGAGCCTTTAATTCTGATACATTACCAAGTATTTCATTAATTTGACTTCAGTGAAGCAAAAGCAAATCAGACCTGGAAATGTGGTCCATTCTGCGTTAGAAGCTCTTGGATCACCATGTAATGCATCTGTTTCTGTGTAGAGTTGCATCCAGTGAGGCAGAAAAGTTCCTCAACAAGCTTTAAACAAGCTAACTGACATAACCAGGAGCAGATTCATTTTCTCTGGCCTCCCCATTTGCAGGGCAGGCCAGAGGAAGTGTTAGTGAACGTGACCCTCATACAACGGGAACACATCAGATGCAGCAGAGCCTCTTGCAGCCGTGAGGCTCTAGTGAGAGCTCCAGGTGGGAAGATGGGAAAAGATTCTTTCTCTTATGACCAAAAGCTCTTCTCGGCACACGAGCAGCTACTGAACTGCGCCCTGGAGACAACTCTAACTCTGAGGAAACGAATGCTGCTATTATAGAAACGTCTCCAGGGAAGTCCTATTGCTCAGGATGTTTAAAACTAGGCCAGAAAGAACAGTGGCAGCAGCACAACAGAAAATGGATGGCAGAGGCACTTCCTTAGCCTTCAGCTTCTGCAGGGTTTCACTGTTGTTAATCAGGAAGCTGAGAGACCCATGGCACTGCAAACTGGATGTGAGACTTTTTAACCATTGCTCACCAAGCCGCTGCTCCACTGCTGTCTCCTTCTTTTGTGTGTTGCTTTGCAGATGAACTTCACTTAGCTTCGAAACAGCGAGTCATGCTTTCAGCCCTGCTGATGCATTTACTCCACCCAAGAAAAGGTTCCAGGAATCACCACATCTCTTTTGGGAGGCAATAAAAGGTCTCTTTCCTCATCAGCTCTGTTGCAGAAACGTGAGAAGAAATTACACTTTTTAAAATAACAAGAAGAAAACCCTGTAGGTTAAATATCTGGAAAAAAACAGGCAGAGTTGAATTCACAGGGCTTTGTACTATATAATCGCACACATCCCACTGCTTTATGCAATTCTGTTGGTTATTTGAATGAACGGTTTCAAAAGACTTCTTTTTAAAAGGAACACATCCACTGAAAGGCCGCGCTAGCAGACTCTAACCATCTTTAAGGCTACATTCACAAAGACATCAGTTGAAAAAGCAAAGGAAAAATCTATGTTTTTTCCAGAATGTTTAACCTGGGAAGCTTGACAGCAGTTTCAGTACAGTTCAAAAAGACCTCTTCCATTAAACTCCCAGCAAAGCAACCTACTCAAGTCCTTGTAGGACCAGAGCGTTGCTTGCTCCTTGTTGTATTTCCAAACAGAAGCTAAACTATTTTTCAAACAAGATCGTGAAAACCCAAAGATATGGATGTCCTTACTTAGTAACCTGATGGTCTGTTACAGCACTTGCCCTAATGGCGCCTTCCCACATGTAACACACTTTTCATGCTCTATCCATGCTAAATGGTCAGGTGTTTTTGGAGAGCAAGGACCACATCTTTATTTAGTTTTGTAACCCACCCACTACATTGTTGTGCATATCCCAACAGATGTGTCTCATTGACCAACGTCACACGTACTGCACCCCTTGGCCTGCTCTGGCAGCCACAGAAATCCAGGGGATTCTCCCCATGCACAGTGCCAGGTTGTGGGCTCAACCCTACACGCTTCTGGTGAAACAAAGTCTTGTTTTCTGCTCAGTGGAAGTGCACTGTAATCAATCATCTATTTTATCACTGAATCGTGACCCTCCTGAACATATCAATGTGCTGTCATCTCTCCAGCCCACTGATCGGTAGCACAAAGCACAGGGCTCCACCACCTTAATGTAACAAGCTAACTCTAAAGCATTTATTAGTTACACCTGAGACTACATACTGAAACACACAAACATTAAGGAATGGGTTGAGAAGGTTTTTGAAACCCCAATTTCCCTTCTGCTTTGCCACATGGGAATCACATACACCCCCGTCACTGCAGGCCACCCCGGTCCCTCACCCCGCAGCGCTGTGGGGAGAAGAGTGACAGCGTAATTAACCCCAGGCTTGTGTTTCAATTTTGCAGATGTAATCCCTCATTTCTGGATTTACTACTTCCTTCCCAGCCTGTTTCAAAGCGTAATCCAGGGCTGACAGCCAGGTACACCACTCATAAAGCCTGCCCGTGCTCTTTTGGTATCCTATTGACTCGTGTGCCAACTTGGAGAAAATTTCCCGTTTCCTGCCCTTCGCTGTGGAAAGACCCCGCTGGGAAGGCGGCGGTTCACCCGCGGAGCTTCACCCGTGGAGCTCACCCTCACCGCCACCCGGCTCCAGGGCCGGGCTGAGTGCAGGGAAGAGGGTCCTGAGGGGCGCGGTGGAGCAGCCCCGAGGCAGGGTCTCCTCAGGCCCTTCTCCGCCAGGCTTCCCCTCCTCCTCGGGGCCTCGGACTCGCCTCAGCTGCCCCAGACGTGCCTCCGCCGACCAGGGGTCCCAGGGCAGGCGCCATCACGCGAACGGCAGCGGAGGGGCGGCGGCCGCCGCCAGCCGGGGCGGCCTGAGGCGGG
>VYZW01056167.1:0-52987 GCA_013401315.1 Balaeniceps rex
CTAAAGACACATTCTTTCACACTTACTTCAGCTGCATGATCATTCAGTACATCCCTGTTAGACAAGTCAGCACTCCCCTGGTAAGTAAACAAATAAAACAAACACTAAGTCATGGCCATTTTAAAGATACATGAGGAAAAGCTGAACTATTTTGGAAACACTTTAAGCAAGCGAGCCAGAAATGTCCATGGTGTGAGACAACATACCAGTGAGAGAGAGAGAGACTGACTTTAATACTAAACTCAGCTGGTCATCCATGGTCAAATGAATGAAATAAATGCAAAAAAATTAAAATTGTTACAAATGTCCACTCAAAAATTTAGGGCTAAGTCTCACCATTGAGATCCAATATTTATTTTCTGCTTTTGTGGCTTGCAAATACAGTTGAGCACTCTTTAATCCACTACTAAATATTAGTAACTAACTGACAGGAGATTACGTAACAGACATGCTAAAATCATTCAGACAATTACGAAAGCGGTACTATTTTCTGATGCATATGCTTAATGTAGCTTGATATCTTGAAAGATATTTACCTCTCACTAAATCCACAAGACAAATACGACTATTTAGAAAAGGCAGCCCACAACCCTCCCTGTATTTTGAATCTGCACAAAGTAGTTTCCAATGACTACTGGTGCCCTCTCCACATAACCTAGAAAGCAATTCCATTTGCTTTACAAACCAGCTTTTTTGACAGAAGTTGTTTAGAAGCAGCAAGTGATTTTTGTTTGCTTTTTAATTTAAGTTCACATGAATGTAATAAGGATGCTGCTGACGATGCTATGGCCGAGTGACAAAATACTGTATGCTTTTTTCTTAGTGCAGACAGCTTGGCATGTGGCTTCATAAAAGCCTCTGCAATGCTAACATTACGTTCAGGATATCCTGAAAGCACTAGGGATACCCTCACAAAGAAAGCAGGATAATACATGCAAATGGTATCCTCCGTTATTGTAGGTTTGCAAATACACTAGTTTGATGCTATTTGTGTGTTTTCACAACATACAACAACAGCTGGAGAAATGCTTTTTATGCAGAAGGCACTGCCTCCCCAAAACTCACAAGTCTTTGCATAGACAACATGTTGAAATGCACTGGGAAACTACTTTCTAAACAAACTCCTAGACCAAGATAGATACACTATGCTGCAGCCAGAGAGTTGCCTTGTAACTTCTGAGGCTTGTGAAAGCATTAGCCAACTGCTTCTGAAGCAAGCTGGATTCCTATAAAAAAAGAATTCTTCAAAATGACGTTTTATTTATTTTTATGAGACAGAAAGAAAGAGAAAGCATCACATGACTGTCTAATCCACAGCTGATATAAAAATAAAAATCTTGCTTGTGAGCTGAAGCAAGAAAGAAACTGCTTAATTCAGGCTGACCAGTACATCTATTAGCAGATGTCTGGTAATCTCAAGCTATATTTCTATGTTTACTCACATGACTACAAAGCTACCTCTAGAGGGTCATCAGTACAAACATACTGAAATACATCAGGCACAAGCAGAGTCACATTTTAAACAAATTTGTCAGAGAATGTAACATCTATGCTGGCTTTACAATGGCTACTAAAAGCACGCTGGAACAGACTATATTTTTTCAGAAAACATTAAGCACATTTGAGCCAGCAAAGTGATACAAAACCAAACTAATGTTGTGCATTATAAGGTCCTGACAGTTTTGCTCATCTACTATGCCTCTCAGTCTGGATTTGCCATTTCATGGGGTCACAGCCACATAAGCAGAAGTCTGCCCAAAGAAAAGTTCATGGCAGTGAAAGGTGAAAGACCTCAATTTAGCAGGCTAACAGCAGACAATACCAGCTGTCCAGTCCCTATAACAGAGATGTTTTTTTCAGTTATTTACATGACTTTGTAAGAGAGTTAATTATTACAAGTGAAAATACATCAATTTACTTATTTCTCAATGGCAGCTAGTTGACAGTGCCAGGGAGCTAATACCCAATCAAGTAAAACAATCACCTGGAATACTTGCTATCTGCAGATGGAGTTAAGTGAAATGCAAGAAATACCAAGATTTACCTCCGTCTCTGTTGTTGTCTCTAGTAGGTTGGTGTCTTCAGCCTTACTCTCTATAGCCTTACCAACATCTTGGGCCTCTAGCGCATACTCTTCCTTTGGAACATCATGCATGTGGACAGACGAGCCCTTCCTCTTCGCCGTCTTTTTCTGCGACTCCGTGATGTCGTTTTTTGTTTTTCGTTGTCTGAAGTAAGCAAACTGTGCAGAAAAGATTGGAAGAGGTAGAGGGAGAGATAAGTGAGAAAAAGGTAGCAGGACCACAAGATTAATACACTCATGGGTGATGAGGATCCTATCTTGATAAAATATATACATCTGCAGAAAGCCTGCTTTATCTTCCTACTTTCTACACATTCAGAAATACTGGATAACTGTGCAATTAAGCAAGAAATCTCACACCAGTACTAAAGACTCATTTCAATACAAGAATCAGATTTTCCTCAGTGAAACTTTGTGTGTCAATGACAATCCAGAATTACAGCAAGACAGATTAGTAAAGGAACGAGTTGTTAATATACTAGAATCACTAGGAAAAAAATAATAATAATAGAGCAGTCTTTCTGCAAGACCGGCAAAAACAATAACACCCTAGAAACGTATCTAAACAGATCTTTGCCAGTGTAAGCTTTAAGATTAACGGAAGTGAATCCTCATGCTCCTTCCCTGCCACCCCCTTAAGAGAATACAGCAAAACTTCCTAGCCAGAAAGCAGCCTACAGTACATAAATAGAAAAATCAATTAAGCCAGGTCATTTTAATTTCTTCTGTTGAAGAATCAGATGCTCTACTTTATCAGACTATCACAGATTTATGAAGCACCAGGGACTTGTAAAGAACGTCACTGACAGAATTTATTACCCAAGTTTCCTTAGCACCTTAAACAGCTTAAAAAGGATTATCGTATTTTCAACTCTAGTATTGTGTTTAGGCAGCATTTCCAAGTAACATCTCCCTAATGGCATAAATCCAGACATCCTTCTCATAAGGAAAAAGCCTTCTCCAATGTGACAACCATGGGTTATCAAGTTCACTGTTAATATATCCTTGTGATGAGATAAAATATAGTCAAATGATGACGGAATGTAAACATAATTGCCAAGTTCTACCTGCAATATATACGAAAATCCACTGTTTGACAGCTTGGTTTTCTTGTAAAACAGCCACCTTGCAGAAAAATCTTGTCCATTTCTTTTCATTCAACTTGTGAAATGGATTTAGTTCAGTACTTTCTCCTAACACTCATGTCATTATAGCAACTTTTATCTGACAGCTTAGCTACTCAACAGATACACGGTTACACACCTGCTACCCTGAGCAGCCTGTTTAAAAGGTGTATTTGCAGAAAGACATGAGTTTCTTACCAGCACTTAAGATGTTTATGTACAAATAGCTTATTTTTAAGATTAAGTTCTGTAATTTCCATAGTTATTAATACTGAATGCAGATTAAGCAAAAACTGCCAGGTACCCTGTTGCCTTTCAAAATAAGCAAAATGAACAGCCCAGTAAATAAAGCTGTAGTGAGACACAAATACTATACTCTGAAATCAGGTGTTAACTCTAGTGCTTACTGATGGCAACATATGTCAAAAATAGCTATTGCGCTAATTAACCTGGTAACATGGGGAAAAGGAACAGGAGGAAACCTGCAGAAAAATGGAGTAGAGGAAGCTGCTGAAGCAGGAAAAAAGGGAAAACAGGAGTAAAACAATCAGAAAAGATGAGAAAGGAAAGGCAGAGAGAGTGGCCATCATAGAGAGCAGTTAATGATTTCACGAAGGGAGACCAAGTACTTGACATTAAAATACCAAGACTTGCCATGACTGAACATCTAAATGAGTATGAGTTTTTAAATGCACAGCTCAAAGAAAACAAAACTTATTTTGTCCCATTCATACATATTAAACATATGAAATCATAATATGTATCATGCAAAAATATCCAACTACTCCAAAATTTTACGGAACTAATGGACTCAGTCCATGAAAGTGTCTGCAGTTAAACATGCTCCAGATTCATGGAATCACTGGATGGGGAAAAGTGCTAGTTAGGGCAGTACCAGGTTCCCAAAGCCTTTAATCAGCTACATGAATTTAAGTGTCATTTTAAGAGTATCATCAGATACACAGGTAGTCATCCAACATGAAGTAGTGTGTGTGAATATGAAGAAAGCATATAACACTGACCCTCCACCATCCCAGTGAGATCCTATCATGCCCCGTTTGAAGGACCCAATTCTCAGTTTGCTTTCTAGCAGCATGTGCAAAGGTAAAAGCTTCACTTTTAGCCATGACGTAGCACGCCACAGGAACACCAACAGCACTGTCCACCGTAGCATCCAAAGCAGTTCTCTCTACAGAAGAACACCCAGCCCTTCTGCAGGTACCAATATATTGCGACTTAATTTCACCAGGACCAGTCAGATAAAAGTGGCAACCACAAGGCACCTCTGCATTGGTACAGCCAGCACCACGCGAGCATCCCAGTCGTGTGGTCCCCATGTTATCCCCGTCCCCAATTAACTGCTACACTGACATCCTTCCACCACATTATTGCAAACTGACTAGCACCACTGGCATGAGCCAGCAGACAGGAAACTACAGCACATGCAGCACTGTTCAGCCCCCCCCAGCCTCTCTCTCACATAATTTACTCCTTGACTTACTGCTTTACATGCTTCAGAAATCAGTACCAATACCCACAGAACATGGAACAGAGTAGAAAACCACATCAGCACCAGGAAACAGGCTGTTCAAATAAACCTTAGCCTACCTCCTAGATACAGTAAACATAAGCACGAGTGCTCTTAGACAAAACCCAGAAACACTTTTTAGAGCTTCCTCAAACTGATGAAGCAGGAAAACATGCACTCCTTTTTGAGCTGCTACCATGTAAAATGCAGGAACAGCAAAAACTTCTCACACGTTAAGTATGGCACACACAGGTCTGTAACTAGATGGACCACATGCATACTAACTTGAGGTGGAAAAAAACAAGGAGAAAAAAGCAGCACTGAATACTTGGGGTTTGCTCTGTTTCTCAGCTACTACCTTGGCTATTGCATGGTATTCCATTTATTAAAAATGGAAATCTGAAGTACCTGATACAGTCAGTACTTAGCTGCCAAATCATGACAATTTCCAATTAATATAACAGTTGGAATTATTATTATTAGGTGATAACTTAAATGCATTTCAATAATGGAGTTTTTATTCCTATATAAAAAAGAATAATGCAAGTACTAGTTTAAAGAGGAAGATGTTCACATTATATTCCTTTCCCAAGTAATTATTTAGCAGACTAAAATTTAAGGATGCCAAAGACAAAAAGGGGGGGGAGGGGGGGGCAAAAAACCCCACAGCAGCTCAAACCTCCAGATTCAAGCAGTATCAGACTGCAGTTAGCATGACTGCATGGGTTGCTACAAGTCAGGCTGCTACAAGAGAGGCCGGCAACACACAGCTAGCCTCGCACTCCTGTCCCCTGCCGTTCTGAGCACCCTTGCAGTGATGTGGTGAGATGATTCCGGAAGCTCATCTAGATGAGCACTGAACACTTCTGTATCAGTCTAGAGATAGGATCACCTTAAGCTGCTGTAGGCCTGCACCACAGGAAAGAAATACTGTATCTGCTCACAGTTATTTCTCCCTTTCAAAATTGCATTTATTATATTCATGAGGAGGGAAGCACAAAGAAAACAAGAAAAAAGAAAAGGAAAAGAACAAAAAGGAGGGACATTTCCCTACTGCTCTATTATATAAGAGCCTTCAAAAACATGAGCTATCCAGAGGAAGTTTCTGAAGCAAGTTACAGTCCTGCAGCCCACCTACACAGCAGCATGACCGTATCCTACTACGGGCTTAAGAACGCGCAAAGGACTACACTGAGTAAGACCAAAGGTGC
The DNA here is from genome assembly GCA_013401315.1 of Balaeniceps rex. NCBI lineage: Eukaryota > Metazoa > Chordata > Aves > Pelecaniformes > Balaenicipitidae > Balaeniceps > Balaeniceps rex. The sequence continues at coordinate 5,947 of VYZW01056167.1, forward strand.
ATTTATTCCAGTAACTAGCCCAATATGCATCTGTTCCATAAGTTAGCTCTACAACTGCAGGTATGTAAGTAAAGACACAAAAAACAGGGCAAGCATACAGCCATACATGCTAGAAATTGGGTATGAGCATACTAAGGAATCTGCAGCTCACGTGTTTGCCTTCCAAAGCCAAACATACTATCTTTGTGTTTAATAAGCCCCAATGGATATTGCTTTCATTCATTTGTCCGGGTATTTTTTGAAAATTGTCTGGTGCCCACGATCTGCTAGCTAAGTAACGGATCTCTGTGACATTATAATAAGCAGAGGAAGCACTACATGCATCTCTGCCTTTCTAAACCCTTTCCTTTCCTCTCAGTATACCAGGTATATGATACCATGCAATAGCAATACTGAGGGGCTGCTAACAATTTTTTTTTAAATGGTAAGATGAGAGATATTTAGCACATTAAAAAAAAAAAAAATTCAACACTGGCTCTGCACACATAACTTGAAATGAATGCAAGTCCCTACTTTTTTTTTTTTTTTCCCCCAAATGGCAAACAACAGCTGTACAACAGGTGTGAACTAATAACTTATTCAAGGCAAGTCTATCACATTTTTCTAACTATAAACAGATACTGCACTTAGAGAAGGGTTACAAAAGAAATGTTAACATAAGTCTTGCCACAGCTGATGTAACTTTTCAACCTGAAGAACTCCTGTTCTCAAAGTTTCCTCTCTCAGTATTAATCCAAAAAACTAACCACACAATCGTTCTCCAACAGGGGATTGTGTCCACACAGTACATATCAAGGCTGCGAGGGCAAGTGGATGAGGAGCTGCTGAGTGGGAGCAGAGAGCATGGCAACCGTGACAGCACCTGGATGGGACAGGCCAGGGACGGAGGAGCTGTACTGCCCACCATCAAGCTGCTTCAGCGCAGCTCCAGCCACAACCCTGATCCCCTCCCAGTAATGCTCTCTTTAATTGCCTTCTGCACAGCACTGGGAGGAGGGAGCTGAAACAGAAACACAGAAGACTACTGAAAAGATCTGAGGCAGACAGCACAGCTCCAAGCCACTTCTGAGCCTGCTAGCTAAGTTTCCAGACAGATCCCCTGCAGAAAGGGTCACGCCCCTATGCCTGTGGGAGAATCACTAGGAGTGATATCAGGGGTGAAGAGGCTGCAGTACATCATGGAAAAAACTGATCTGTCCAAACCTCCCAACACCCTGTGCAGCCTCACCTATCCCCCTGTAGCTATATTCCAGTCCTACTGAGAGGGTAAGAACAGAGAAAAGCTGTAGCTGCAGACTGGCAAGCCTTATTCAGCAATAGATTCCCAGAAGGGATATATGACAATAACAGCTCAAAAAACCCACCAAAAATGCTGAATTAAAAGAAAAGCAATCAGACATTTCTAACCAGCTTTTTGAACATTACTACCAAAACAAAGCAGAAGTTTTTATCTAAGAGGGTTAACACATATCAAGTGCGAATCACATAGCTGCAGACAGTAATTACTAAGAGAATGTTACCTTTATACATCAGTCACATCATGTGAGCTCTCTACACAGTCCCACCAAACTACACCTAACTGAAGGCATGTAACTGCTCAAAGTGCGTTATGTGTTCACTAACAGCATGACTGGAAACAAACCAAACCAACACAGCTCTCCAATAACCCACCTGCAGATGCAAGAGCAAGTAGATTAGTCATTGAAGTAGTAAAACACGCAACATCTATTCTTGGGGATTCTCACCTGGAAATATGGTATTTCCACAAATAACTGAGTGGAAACCTAGGTAAAAATGGGAGAATTGGGGGGTAAAAATCAAAACAAAAACAGAACCTGGGGGAAGATACACGCACTACTTTAAGCTGCTCCTTGTTCACTGAAGATAATGTTTATATACCTCTGCAGTAATTCAGGAAACCTCCCAGGCAGTCTGCATTCAGGGAGCACCACTAGGCACATTTATTTGTGGCAAAGCCACGTTGTTCAGGTAAACACCTCTCATCTCCTGACACAGCTCCGAACTAGCAGCAACGCTTCAGCACTGCCGCCGCCCCGACCTCCGGACCCGAGCGCCGCTTTGAGCGCGGCACCAACCCCGCCACGCAACGAGGGAAAACCCACCGGCGCCCCGCCGCTGGGGAGAGACCCGGGGCAGCCCCCCGCCAGGCCCCCGCGCTCGGTACCCGGCCGGGGGTACCACAGGGCACTGGGGGCAAGGGCAGGGCGGGCGCGGCCCCTTCCGAAGCCGGGACCCTCGGCCCTCACCTTAGCCCTGCCGGCCTCTAGTTTCCGCCTCCGCGCCTCCGCGTCCATGCGGCGGGCGAGCCGGCGTCCCGGAGGCAGCAGCCGGGCCGCGCCGGGCCCACGCCCCTCACTGCTCCAACTGTCACACCGGAGGGGGCACAGAAGTTTCGGTCATGGCCGCCCCAAGCGCCTTCTCCCCGCCCGCCTCGGCTCCACCACCAAACGCGAGGCGGTGGCAGGCCAGCGCTGGCCAATAAGAGAGCAGGGGCTGGCCCACCCTCCCGGGGAAAGGAGGAAGCTCTCCCAGAATTGGCGAGAACAACCGTACCCAGGAGGCTCGCCAGCCAATGCCGAGAGTAGCCGTTAGGATAGCCCCTCCCACTCTCGCTAACTGACTCCTGGGATAGATAGCGCAAGCTGGAGCGCGCCCTCTGCCTCCGCTCCTGCTGCCGCCAGTGCCCGCCCCTCCTTAGCAGCCACCAATGGGAGAGGTAGCCGTCCACGGCCCGGGTTACGCTGGATGGCCGGTTTCAAACGGGCCGCCAGCCACGGCCCCGCCCAAGGGCGGGAGACAGCCAATGGGAGGAGGGGGGAGGCTGCCGCGGGAAAGCTGACCCGGCCGCTGCCGAGGGGCGCCGAGTGGCTGGCCTGGACGGGCTCTGGCGTGGGACCGTGGCTCTCCGGCTCCCTCTGTTCGTCCTGGGTCGAGGCTGGCCCTCTGCCAAGAGGGGCTGCTTGTGGGAGCCGTGCCCTTCCACCTGCCGTTTCCGCCCTTCTGTGACCGGTCCCGGCGCTGGCAGCTTGGTCCGTTGGAGGCAGAGGGAGGTGTTGGCGTAGGGTGGTTGACCATCCAGCCTGATTATGAACTTCTGTGTAGAAATATTACCCTTTACAGCATGCCTAGTCCACTTTTTGTGTATATTTTGCATCTCGGTTTTACAGCATCTCACTGCTTTGTTTCCATTTCCCCGTGCTTTAATCAAATTTGTTACTTGGCTCAGTTCAGAGGTAACCTCTTGCAATACACTGGCTTTTTCTTTCTAAGAAACATGGAAATGCAAGCATTTTCATGATGTAACAATCCCTTTTCTTTCTCTGGCCCTTTCCATGCACTTGGTCTTTAAGTTGGGCTCTTCTCTGTGTGGGCTTTTGCCCCAGATTTGGAAATTGCATCATCCAGGTCGTGAGCTGGAGCTAGCTGCTCCCATGGACTGCATCTACGCTGTCTGGGTTTCCCATGCCTATGTCAACCACCATCCATGTTCACGTTCTCGGAATAAACCATTTTGCACCAATCTCCTGGTCTCCCACACTGTCTCTAGGTAAATATTTCAGCATAGACAATAAAAAGACTGGAGCAGTATGTGCTCAATGCTCCAAAGAGAAAGCTGAGAACGCAAGGCAGGGTTGGCAAGGCTTTCTGTACACATCAGAAAGCCTGGCTGTGTCCAGGGCCAAGGTAGAGGTTAAGTTTTAAACTACTGCAGAGGTTGCCAGGGGACAGTATGCATTGGCTTTCCTTTTCTTCACGACCAGTTTGGCTCTTCTAAGGAAGAGCGGAATTTTCAGTGAGCAAACCATGCAGGGACATTAGATCTGACAGTGAGGGCAGACTCCTGGTGCCAATTCTGGTCACCTCCTGCTTTGTCAGCCCTTGGCTGTTTTGAGGGTTTTTTTGTTTATTTGTTTTTCCTGGTAGTACTGCCATGTCCTCTGACCCCGTAGCCAGGATTCTGCGTTTGTCCCTAGCCAATGCTAAGAGATAAAGTCTGAATTACGAAATTTCTTAGTGCAAAATCTTGTGTAATCTGAGAAGCAAAAGGAAACTGGTAAGCTCAGAACAAAGAAGTTTCTTAAAAGAAAAAAGATAATATATCATGGCATTTGTAATGGCAATTTTGTTAAATCAGATATGTCACTAAAAAAATTTGGTTTAAAATAAATTACTGCTTTGACTTGTTGCTCCAGCTAAAAATGTAAAATAAGTAGGCCATGTTTGTTTGGGTTTAATGGACTTTGGTTTATAGGTATTTTTTTTTTTTTTTAAGTAACCAACTCATGCATTATATTTTCTTATATCCCTGTCTGTCTGTTAAAATGTCAGGATTTCTGGTGCTAATCTAATTAAATTGACTGAAGTAGAAATATTTGAAAGGGACCTGTCTCTGGCGGCGTGTCAGTTAGCTGGCAATCAGCCAGCACCAGCAACACTGTTTGGGTACTGCCCAAATCATCCTGCCAGCAGCTGGACTAGGGTTCTGCACTGCTAGTGCAGCTTTGCAGTGGGAGAGCTGAAGCCAAACAGGCAGGGTGGTGGGGCCACCACCTCTGTTTCTGCTGGGGCCAATCCTACCTGACATAACGATAAAAGCAGTAGAGGTCATTTATACCTTGACTAAATTAGCAGTAGCACTGATAATGCTGCACTAAGATCAGGCTGGTAACGAAACCTTACTGAGAACTCTGGGTGCTGCTGCAACGTATCTGCAAATAAATGAGCAGCATTTGCAGAGACTAGTGGTTTGCCATTGTCATCTAAGACGACAATAATCATTAGTATATGACTAGTATAGTGTACTTAATCATAAGTAAGACTGTAAGTATAATTTTGTTCAAACTAGGATCACTGTTTTCAGAAATAACAGTAAAAAACAACATTGCACATTGTTATATGACAGTGGCATGAAATAACTCTAATTGTAGATTATGTTTTATTCATATGTTTAGCTTCAAATGCAGATAGGACTTTTTTATAGTACTTGTAACCACCAAGCAGCCTAACAAGAGCTCTCAACTGTTAATTTGCAACATTACAACTGGTAGAAGCAGACAACTGATTGGAAAGAAATTGTATGTACTTCTCCACTGGTGATTTTTGTGTGTGTGTGTGTTTCTTTTTTTATTCTTTTAACTCTCTTCTAATAAATTAAAACAGTCTTCTAAGACTGAAATGATAAAGACTGCTCCCTGTGGAACCAGAGCATGAAAGTTTATCGTCTCCAGGTATTTCCTGGTGTGTCAGTTTGTTTGGTTCTTTTTATATTGTGTTTTAGAAATCATAGTGTTTAAAATTAAGGGCATAAAGTATCAAAATCAATAAAAGACACTGTAGAAATGTAGTACTGGTATTGACTTCACCAGGTTATCTAATCCATTCTTGTATCTGAGGAGGGGGTCTAACAGTCCTACAATGTTCATCACAGTTGTTTTTCTATATTGTTTTTAAACAACTTCTGTGAAAGTTTTTTCTAAGATACCTGTTCCATCATTTATCTTACTGTATAATTAAGAATTTTTTCTTAGTTTTATCAGGATTTCCTCTCTCTCACTAAGTCAAATGCTTCTCGCCCAGTCTTTTCAGACAGAAAAACCCCACCCTGTTCTTGATTGTATCCTTTCTATTTATTTAAAGATTGCTAGCCTGTCCTCTCCTCACCATCTACTTACTAACTAAAGAAAGACAGTTCTTCCAGGTCTTCCTCAGAACTTACATTTTGGAAATGTACCATTTTTATCTTTTTTTTCTGGACTTTCTTAAACCACCATGTCTAAAATTAGGCGATCAGTATTCAAACTCTGACTTCACCGCTGCAGAATAATTATCTCCTGTGAGATGCATATAACACTTCTGTTAATCCTTTGCAGAATTCAATTTGTCTGGTTTTGCTCTTTTGCATCACTACGTTCATGTGTGATCACTAGTTTGTGGTTCAGTGTAACTGTATCTTCGCTTTCAGCAAGATCCTCTTATGTCTGGCTGGCAGATTTCTGGCAAGTCATTAACGAGCAGGTTGTAAGATGTCCCTAGAGTACGGATCCCACTGTGACCAGGGCATCCATAAGTGTGGGAAAAGAAAGATCCCTTAGCAGATTTCCTGGAAAGCATTTTTTACCTAGTATTTGATTTTTTTCTGGGATACCCCTCACATCAAGCAGAAGTCTCTCTCTCTTCCTTTCCTCTATAGTCAACTCAGTTGCTTAACACAGGCGCTGTATTTTTAATGGAATACTTGGTTCTTTTTGTCAACATTTCTTGTAAGCCTAATAGAGCTAATTCAATGCAATAGGCATTCCTATTGCAATGAAGGCTCTAGAAATTTAACTTCTAGGGGGCACTTTATTAAACCAGTTGATGGTAAAACATCCACTCAATATTCATAATCAGTCAAAAAGGCTACTACAGCATCAGCAGTGACTTATAATAGCAGGCTTGTTGCTGTTGTGATTGTCTGGAGATGCCAATACAGCTTGCTTTGCTACATCACTGCCCAAATGTTGCCCACAACCCTGGTCACCCCATCACAAAGGGGTTTATGAACTAGAAAGGTACAGAGAGAAGCAACTAGGATAAACATGAGACTGTACAAACAGACACACAGCCACAGTGTGATCAAAGGTGCAGCTGATGCAGCACCTTCTGAGAGTGGCCGATAGCGGAGGCCAAGAGGTGAGGATGAGAGCAGTCCGTGCAGGCTGTTGCATTATACCTTCCCAGGCAAGTTATGAGATCAATGCATAAGGAAAATCTGCTGTTTGAGGATGAATTAAATAGATTGTCTTGCTTAGAAAAGAGACACCTGAATGGGAATGCTATACAGGAATGTAAGTCGCAAATGGTATGGAAAAAGTGCATGGAGAACAGTCACATATATTTCGCATAACAAATTAGAAGATTTCCCAAAACTTCTTAGGAATCTAGATTTAAAACAGTCTAAATGTAATCGTCTTTTTGCCTGACACTTAAGTAAATTATACTTACGCAGTTTACTTGCATAACTATGCTTAATTTTAAGGTAACTAGGAAACTCCTTGTCAAAGGCTGTTGCAGCTGCCAAAAGATGAAGGTATCAAAGATGTTAGAGATAATGGGAGAAAAATCTGTTGGGGTTTTAAAGTACAAAAATGTATGCAGAGCTGTTTCTCAGGAAAACTGCTGGCAGATGAGAGGGTTTTCTGTTCTGCTGTGACACTCGTAGCATTCACAAATGAGCCCTGCCAAAGAAAGCTGAGCCCCAGCTCTGACACGGCACAGCTATTTTGGGGATCTCCATGTCTCAGTTTCTATAACCTCTCCAGTGACTATCAGCCTGTGTATTTTTAAGGACAGATTGCACATGCACTGTGGGTCACAGCTGGAGGACGTGATCCATGCTGCTCCCACACAGCTCCCTACAAGCATCTATCAGCAGCTCTAGCTGCAAGCAGTCACTCAGCTGTGCTTTGCTATGGGCTTCAAGTAAGGAAGGGGTTGTAACTTTGCTCTCTTAAGAGCAGAACTGGGCTTAAAATATGATACTGAGAATGAGTATCTACTACCTGGCTTCTTTCTCATGCCTTGGTGTTGATTTTATGGATGTTATTGATAAATATTGCCCTGTTTTTTATGCTGGGAGAGGGAGACACCCTACAGATTGCTTGGGAGATGGTAAGCAAAAGGATGTTATACTATAGCCTCTTTACTCTTTTACTCATCCAGGGATGAGTTCCAGCTATGCTCCTTAATTTTTTGAGTTTTTAGTTACTATCCGGTGATGAAAACTCATATGAAGGGCTACATCAAAAGTGTACGGGCCCCTTACAGTGCAATAAACATTGCTATCAGGTATCAATCAGCAAGATCATAATCTGGCCCCTAGCACTGGGCTTGTGTTAAAGAACCATTGGCTTTTATTTCTTTTTTTCTTCTCCACTAATGTGCTAGGCATTTGCGTTACAAAAGGTACATAAGCTTCTACACCTGGAGATTAAATTGTTTATTTTGAGGATTGACGTTACAAACTTAGCAACCAGGTTACGGGCACAAAACTCTGAGCTACTTAGAAGACACTAACAACACAGAGGGCCAGGATTAGTGCCACAGCCGGGGAAAGGCTAGCAAACATTAAGAACAGTCAAATATTCACCCTGAGTTACCCTTCTGTGACCAATGCAACCTGCAGCATGAAAATGCATTGAGAAAAATGGCAGAAAAACCTGTGTCTATGATGTCGTGGTGAACATGTGTACTCATTTTTATCTGGGAGTGAAACTGAAGCTTTTATCTTCTTCCCTCAATTGCTCACAATCTTGTATTTTTCTTTTATAATGGAATTATTCTTCTATGAAGATCGTGGAGGGGAAAAAATGACCACTGAAACTCTATCTGCCTTTGCTTAGCTTTTTAACCTGTTTTTGCCTGCCTGCTCTTCTAGGAGACTACTACAATGACAGATCCATCAGTGGTGGATCACCTGACACGACTGAAACTCAAACTGCTAGAAAAGGTAAGGGAATAATTCTGCAGTGGTCACCTTTGCTCTGCTTTTTGCTCTTGCATGTTTAAGCATTAACATTGTATTTTAAAGAATTATATTTCTACTGAGATACGAAGAGGATCTGCAGTCAGTTGAGAATGTCTTTGTGCAAGCAGAGGCAAACCAATGTGCAGTGGTGCTACAATCACTGTCACTTTCTTTAATAACATTGTACAAGTTTACATGGACCTCCAGTAAATTAAAAATAAAGTGACTTTGATCTTATGGGAGATGTCACCAGTTAGCTCAAACCAGTTTGAATTGTGACATGCAAAGTTTAGGAGTAAGTTTTGGGTAAAGAGAATCTCAGATTGTTTTAAGGCAATTTCATGTCTTCTTTTTTGTCTACTTTCACATAAGATACGTTGCCTGGTGAAACATAGGCAGGCCTTCAGTGGGAGCACATGAAGTGCTGCACAGAATCCTAGTAGCTCTTCATTGTGACTCCACACACTAATGCACCCAGGGTTCTCTACTCAGCTCTGTTCCTCCACCCTCAGCACATCTGGCATCCACTAGTGGGGACCTTCTGCTTCAGTGTCCTCCAGAAGCCACTTAAAGAGTTGTCTGGAAGGAAAACCAATTTGCCTGGAGATGTGAATGCTGGAAGTGGTATCTAACCTGTCTCCACGGCAGAGTCTTTTGTCTTAGATGCAGCAGCTGTTTAAGGGCCAAAGCTTTCACAAGGGTGGAGCCACGCAGAACCAAGAAAAGAGCCTGTGCATGAGCAAAAGGTCTCTAATTTCTAAGCATCAGGGAGCAACAAGGGCCAGCTGCTCCCTAAGGAGCAAGGAGTTGAGCACAACAACACAGCCAGCAGAGCAGGGGCCTGGCCAGCCAGCCCCCAAGTGAGGCAAGCAGGGCAGAGCCAGAGATGGTGTCCAGGTTCAATCAAAAGTCCAGACTTATCAGGCAAGCTCATGGTGATGAGGCAGGTCCAAGGCCAACTGGGGAAGTGTCTGCATATTGGGATCAGGGTTAATAGGATCCATGGCCAGTCACAGGCATGGCTGTGGTTGAACTGCAGACCAATACTCATCCAGCATAGCTCAGGTAGGAACTGAACACCTAGAGCTGAGATTAAAGGAGCTCCTGGGCACATGAGCATTGGGTATGGATGGAAGCTCCAGGTGAGGCTGGTCAGGGCCATTTAGGCCTATTAGTGCACCGAATACCCAAAACTGTCTGGCATCAAGTTCTTCATATGATCCAGCTCTCTGCCCTACAAAATAAATGATGTATAAGTCTCCTGATTAACCATGCTATCAATTTCCAGGTCTGGGATAGCCTGGCCAGTTGGAAGCATGACTATTCTTTTACCATAACTAGATTTGTAGTGAGACATTTCATATTTCTATAAATACTTCTTGTAGCCCTCACTAGCTGTAATTTAGCAGTTAAGAAGCACCACTTGTCTCCACTTCTGCTTTATTTCCTCCATTTCAAACCTATGCCTGTAAGGTAGGGTTGGAAATTGTTGTGAGCTTTGCTGCCTGACTCATAACCAATTCTTGTTGTGGTTCTACCAACAGAGACTAGAAAATGAGCAGGAGAACCTAGAGAAGATGGAGTCACTTCTCCCAGCTGCAAGTAAAAGAGAAGCATTTGTTCTCATTATGGACATAAAATGGAAAGGGCTCAGTGATGTTCTCAGGCATGAGTTCCTCAGTAGGTCACACCAGATGATCACATCTCCTCCCTAAAAGCTGTGTGCTAGTGGTTCGGCATTTAGGTAGTCAGAACTTGCTTGTCTTGGCTTCTGTGACAGGGACGTTGTCTGGAGGGCAGGAGGGAGACTCTGAACTTGAGTCAGTGCTGCCCCAGCTCAGCCTGCATAATCTAAAACTGTATGCAGCCCTGGGCATTGGAAGTAGCAAAAATGCAAGTTCCAGTGAAGCTTGTGCAGTAATATCGGTCTGTATACTAGTTTCAGTCCTAAACAAGCTGGTGAATCTTAGCGGCCTTGATGCAAGGAGAATGGGCTGGCTATACTGTGCAGCTATCTACATTTTATCTTTTAAATTTCTTCAACTTTTTTCTTTGACAAAGGGAAATGATCAACCAGCTGAGCACTGACATAAGAATGACCTCCTGCCCAGGTGTCCTCTGCAGCCTCTCAGCTGTGGATGTTGGTTCAGCTGGAGCAAACTACTGGTGATCCTATTTGTCCTAGCTCCTATACCTAGGAGTGAGCCCCTGTTGCAGTCCTTGGCTTTGCTGATCCTGAAAAGAAGTTGTTAGGACAGATGTGTGTCTCTGAGGGATCCAGGCAAGAGGAACACTCCACTACTAATACTGCTTTGCACCTTTGAAGCTGACAAACACAGCCTTGTGCAGACCAGAACATGGTTTCCAGTGTAAAAAAAATGTGACTCAGCTTATGAAACAAATTATCGTACCAAAAGAGTTGGTCTTGAGGACTGCGTTGATAAGAGCTGGGAAACCATTTTACCAGGAAACCATACGTGTGTAATTACATCCTGACTTAGGTTTGGGCAGAGAGGCCAGGAATCCCAGCATGGTTATGAAAATTCCAAAGTTTAGGCAATTCACTATAAAAGCCAGCAAACCAGCTAAACGTTGATAAATAAGGGAGTTTAAAATAACTCGTGTCTTCATCAAGCCCTTTCAAAGACTGCTGTGACATTTCACATACAAGTAGTGTGATCCCTTCAACAGTACTCCCATGGAAGCTACGCATGCTATGTGCAGTGCATTAATTTCTTTGCATGGCACATCCAGTGTTTATAATTATATTATCTATGGATTAAAGGCGACTAGTAGAAGATCAGTAATATTTCTGGATTGTACTCTGGGCTCATATTCATTGAGCTGATGCACAAAGAGTTGGACACTTCCAATGTTGTGACCAAAAATTAAAAAGCCCTTTAACAACTCAAAGTTTCAAAATACGAGGTGATGCTTTTCAGAGCAGATGCCAGGCATTTCTCCAATGTATCTGAAAATGTTCTTTCTTATTTTCATTTCAAGTGAGTTCAAAATCAACTGTATGTGGGAAGAACTGAAAAGGAAGTTGGTTCAGAACAAAAAGGAAACAGAAAAGTTGACTTCCAAAACTGAGTTTGTTTTGATGTGTCACAACAAACCTTTTTTACACTTTGCACAATCATCCTCTGCATGTACAGAGTATATATAGAAAATTTCAGGCTGAAGTGAGTTTCTATCCAGGAGGCTAAAAGGGGGCATTAAAGAGCAATCTTAAAAGTTTATTTTCAGAGAAGGTGCATTGCCTTTATAGAGATGCTGAACAGCTGTGTCTGCATGTGGCATAAAGTCTTTGTCCATTCATGGATTTGACAAGAAAAGTAGCCTAAAGCCTTTTGTGGAAGAAGTCAAGCTATCTTACAACATGTTTTCCAGAATTATTCTCATAATGTAGGTGCTATAATAGCTCTGTCTTTGTGATCCTTTGAGAAGATAATGGACTTCTCCTCCTTCAGGGGTCAGATGTGAGGATATGCTCCAAAGTGCCCTAAGGCGAAGGAAAGATCTCCTGCAGGAGCTTAGGGTAAGAGCCCTCTCTGTGGACAGAAACAACAGAAAGGGCCAAGTTATCCGCACATCCACTGCTGATGTGGGTTCAGTTCTTTCCTGTCCTTCAGTTCTTCTGCTGGGCAGTATTCAGTCCTCTGCTGGTTCAGAGTATAGAGGCTGGGCCAGCTAATCAGGGAGAGGGGCTGGAGGGCAGTATGTCTTCCCTTGCAGCCACTTCAGTTAGTTGGTGGGCTGATTCTGTTTGTCCTGAACTGCTGTATCATAAGCTCTCTGGGGTAGTGCCAAAATGCAAATAGGGGATTTTTAATGCTGCCAAAATAGGGGCAATAGTAACTGTTACTTATTCCTAGTTTGTGGGGGGTACCAACCATTAATGAAACATTTTACCAGACTTTTGGCAACTTGTTTTTCGCATTTTTTTCCCGTTCCTTTTTGCTTGTGCTGAAAACTGTATGGCTTAGAGATATGTGGGAAAAAGAACTTTCTTTATACTCATGCGGGCACTGGATGAGTGCTTCCCTTCATGCAGTAGTCCCTTGTGGTCTGCCTGTCAGATGCAGCAGTGCTGGAAGTTTCTGCAGCAGTGTTTTGGTGAGCAAGGCTGCACCCTGCCATGGGTTCCCAAGGGCTAATCCCATTTAGTCCAGAGACCGTAACAATACTGTCTGCCTTTCTGTGACCAGGTTTTCTTTAAGCAGATACTTGATTTTGCAGGAGCAGCACCTTCTGGAAGAGCTTTCACAGCCCCCTGCACCAGCCGGAGGACACTGTTATAACTACAGAGCTGCCCCCCCACATGTCTACCAGATACCTTTTCCAGCTCCCCAAGCGGAGCCACCGAGGATTATCCAGCAGACAGTAAGGATCCGCTCTCCTAGGAAACACCGCTAGTGCTGTGCCTGCCTGAGACAGCAACCGCAGGTGGAGGGACTTGGGAGCTATATGGAAATGCTCATCCCACCGAAAGGGAAGATGTGCCTCTTGCTATTGTATGGGACCCTTACTGCCCTAGGCAAAATCTAAGGGAAATCATCTTACAAATAAGGCACAAAATGAACAGTGTGAATGGTTTACCATGGGAATGAGGTAGCAATAGGAGTGGGAGGATTGCCCCATGCTCTGGCCTGGCTGTTCAGCCAGTTTCCAATGCACATCACTGTCTGCTTGTACAGCCCACAACCGCAACAGCTTCTCCACGAGGATCTCATGGGAGACAATGTCCAAAGCCTTGCTGAAGTCCAGGCAGACGATACCCACTGCTCTCCCCACCCAAAGATGAGGCAGCTGGCCAAAACCAACCCCAACTTCTCCATTTTCCTTTCTTTTTCAGACGCCACCTCAGCCTGCCACCATTATTCAGCAGTTACCTCAGCCACTCCCCCTGATCACGCAGATCCCCCCTGCCCAGCCTTTTGCAGCCCCCCACTCCGGAAGCATTAAAGAAGGTAACATACCCTCTGTATAGCAGCCAGCTCAGAGAGGGCAGGCAAGGTGCCACGGCAAGTGGAAGGGGGCACGGGACGGCGTCCAAGCTGGTGAGCAACGTGCTGTTTCATGACTGGGCTGCTGCTGGGGCTGTGGGAATTGCAATCCATAAATGGACTAGATACCATTTCTGAGAGGCTTTCAGACAGACTCTTGTTGCTAAAACTAAAGAAAAAGGGACTACAAACTCAGCAAAGCCAGGTTAAGCTTCTGGGGAAGCTTGGGAAAGCAAACCAGCTCAACTCAAGGCACTGAGTAATATTAACAAGGTCAAACTCATGCGCACGGATGATTCCAAAATTAACAAACAAGCTTCTAAAATCTGTTTTTATTCTTTTGTTCCCTCTTAACCTGCTGTTCAATCTCCTTAGAACAATACAGGCTTTTATTATGCCCCATGTTTAGAAACAAGACAGAACAGCTGAAAGTGCTGTTCCAAATGTAGTGCAATGCCAATAAAAAGAGTTTGTTTCTAAACATAGGTGGATGCTATTGTGAAATAATACATGAGCAAAAACCTGGGATGACTTCCCTGGCTCAACCTTCAGCCAAAGGTTTCTTCATCCCACAGAGAAATCCTCAGTCATGAAACTGCAATATTTCTCAGCTTCATCTAAGTATCTGGATTTTTGAATCAGAGTTTATTTTCATAAACAAAATAGTCCCAATTCATGCATGACTTTCTGAAGCTGATACATATAAACTACTTTTGGTATGACCAGTCAAAAAAAGAGAGTTGCCTTGATTTTTGCCCCCCTCCCTTCCCCCCCCATGCAAATTTGTTCCACTGCACAGGTCCTTCGTGATTAGGAGCCAGAGATCATGGTAAGTAGATTTGATGTGCTTGCAGTGGACTCTCAAGGTGGCATTACAATATCACATAAAGTTGAGGAAACCTTTCACATGGAAAGCAATAATCTTGAGGTGAAGCAATGGAGAGCGCTGTAAGGAGCTGGTCCATGCTGGAGTAAGCGAGAGAGCTCTGGCGCTCAGCCTTTCTCCAGCCTGCCAGTCAGCATAGCCAGAGGGGTGGGCTTGTAGGGAAACTAACAGATAGAAGATGCTTAATAGCAGCTTTCTTGTAGAAGGGAGGAGAAACAGGAGAGCTGGTCTGAACAGTTTTATTCATAGACATTAATTTTGCATTGCTTGGCCAAATAATGCTGATATTCTTCACGTGTCCCTTTCAGCTGCTTTGTCTTGGTTGCAGTGACCAGTCTGTATGCTGGAGGACACTTCTTACTGAGATGCCTCTGCTGCTTGTCATTTGCTGATAAAGCTCTTACTTTCTTCCTTGGGGTGACCTCTTCCCAGATATGGTAGAGATGATGCTCATGCAGAACGCTCAGATGCACCAGATCATCATGCAGAACATGATGCTGAAGGCTCTGCCACCTATGGCGTTTGCACAGTCTGCAGGAGCCAGCTCTCCCCTGCTTCAGCATGCACAGCAGGTAATGACACTGGAGTCTGAAGGGCATCCTTGCTCACACAAGGCAATGGTTGATCTCCTTGGGAGGGTGCAGGGCCTGGACAAAACATGCAGAAAGTCTGCAACATTTAACAGCTGTGCACATCTTCAAACCCACTGCACCAGAAGGCTGTTACTGAGCAGAGCACAGCCTGCCTCTTTACCACAATGAGCACTGTGACAGGACCCAATGGAAGAATGTCTCCTCCACACGTGCAAACTGGATTCAGTCCAGCTCTGAAGATTATTTGTCCTGTACAGTTGAACCACTAACATACTACGCATGTAGATGTCTTCACATCTACACTGGGCATCTGCTGCTGCAGGTCCACTTGCTGCAAACAGCAGGGCAATATTTGTGCTACAATTCCTGTAATTGGTAAAATTTGACATGCCAGTTTGAAATGGGCTAGAGCTGAAGCACAGATTTTGTGATCGTACTTGGAGCCACACTGCTCTAGTTCCTGTCTCACTGAAAATCAACGGCTACTGAGCTCTGAAAGGACAGATCTTAAAGACATTTTGGTGTGTAGATCCCTATAAGGATTTTTCCAAAATGTGTCCAGTGCCTGATAAGAGATAGATTATTTTGAACATATCCTTAGATGCCCAATTCCTAAGCTGTTTTTAACATGGTGATATAGCTCCTTAGCATCCTTAAGTGCTTTGGAAAAATGTATTTGTAGTCTCTACTCTGTAGCATTTATTACCTAAGAAGCAAGGCTAGTTGATCTTTGGGGAGGAGGGGATGTCCCGATGTTGCAAAAACTTCCCCTGTACTTTTTCTACCCCTCATTTTCAAGCTAACTATGTCTTTTCCCTGTGCTGTACGAAAGACTTGCAGTCCTTGCCCAGCTCACTCGCACCTTTTCTACATGCTATTTGCAAAAGAAGCAAATGGCTTAAAAGCCCCCGAGTCCTGGGTTTAATGGAGGGGTAGGAAATGCAATCCTCCTCCATAGCCCATCCTGTGGCCTGGAGGGAGCTGATGGGCTTTTGCACCTGTTGGGACCAGATGTCTGCCCTGGACAGAAAGCCTCCGACAGCAGGTGCCAGCTGTCGTGTTTCAGGGCATGTCCCAGGAGGTCACCTGCAGCACAGAGGGGCCCGCTGGTTTCATCAGCCATGGTCCCAGGGTGGACTTGCTGTGGAAATGGTAGGCAGTGCCGGCCCTACCTCATGTCAGAGCTGCGCCGAGCGTTGCCTTGGATGGAAGTCCTTTTCTATTTTCCTTAAACTTTGGAATTTCTGTTTTTGAATACTCTTTCCCCCTTGCCATGAGGGAAATGTCTGGGGCAGACACTGATGCTGGGAGAGCCAGCGGACTCATCTGCAGCTTTCTGTGGAGGACCTCGCATCCAAGGGAAGATGGCAGAGGAAGAGCATGCATCCCTCTGGTCCCCACCTTCCTCCCCAGAGCATCCTGTCACCGTGTGTTTCCCTGACGTAGACTGGTGGGATAAACTGGGGGGAGTGGGGTCTGAGTTCCTCTGAATATCAGGTGAAATCTGAAATCACTGAGTGTTTGCTGGACCTTCTATGTTGGAGCTTGCAAAACCCCTCTCCAGACACATGCTGAAGGACTTCCTTTACCAAGGGGTGGCCAAGTGGGAACCCAGCCCCTCAGCCAGGGACCCTTCCTGTCAAGGCACAGATTTCACAAATTGCCCTTTGCCTCTCTTCAACAAGGACCTACAGTTTGCTGCTCCCCTCTCTGTGAAAGCAGACAGGCCCAGGCCATCTGCGGTGCACCACCACCACCACTACGCTCCCACAGGGGTGCTTCCAGTGCCCCATGGGGGCTTCCCGTCCGCACCCACGGCACATCACTGGACCGGCAGCACTCTCCCTGCCCTGCCTACGTAAGTAAACAGGCAGCCATGATGTAAACTTTTAGCCCTTCCTTCCTGCATAGGTGGAGTAGCAAGGTAGACCAGACAATACCATGCCTTTGTGGTTCTTCACTAAGGCCAGTCCTGAATATTCTCTTTAACACAACAACGGGACTGAGGTGGGTTAAGTGATGATTTGATACACTCAATCTTATAACTTGAGTAATTAACCCTTGCTTACTGTGGAATAAACATGAGGATCAGACAAGGTCTGCAAGTGATTCCAAGCTGTGTCCCTGCCACACAGAGCCACCACCCAACAATGCTGCATGGCTCTGCCCTGCAATGGTTGTTACCCTGGATTTTGGGTCTCTGTGAACCCAGCAGACACCAGCTAAATAAGGGCTGCATGTGTTTTATGTTCAGGCTAAGGTTCCCAGTAGGATTTATATTCTTAAAACACTGCTGAGACATTTGCTAATCAGAAATTCCTGGAAAAAAACCTACTACCACTTGCTAAGAAAAATGGTGCAAAGGGTAGTCAGAAATAAAGCTGAGCCTTTGCAATAAGCCTGTGCTTGCAGCTGGGGTGTTTTTTCAAGTGCAGAAATGGGTGGACTTCCCCCCAGGCTGCCCCCAGGTCTGTAGAGCCCTTGAGCCCTTAGGTTCAGCAGCCAGCTCCACCAGGGGCTCACTTGCTTGTGCCTTCCCTGCTGTCTCTGAGCTTGTCCTGGCTTTCTACATGTGAGCAGATCACACCCGGGACTAGTGTTCGAAGCAGACTGCTCATGTGAATGCCAGTGGCGGGAGGGGCCTCGGGCAAGGATCTGAGCCAAGAGCAAGCAGTGGTCTTGCTGAGTACATCAGGAGGGGATAGCAAGAAAGCAGGCATGGAAGCAGCGGTGCTAGAATGCTTTTACATGCCGAGGCTGGTAAAGAAATGCACATTGCTAGAGTGTGGTGGGGTGGCTGGGGACTTTGGGATGGGGGACTCACTGTTGCATCGGTCAGAACACAGCTTTCATTTCTGTGCTATGGCTCTTTCAAAGCCTTAGTGAACAGAAGGACAGGAGGGAGGCAGCTACATCCTCAGGCATGGGCAACCTGCTGGCAGGAGTATCTGTATGGCCCTCTTTAGCATGGGATTTGAATTCCTGAACATATTATTTACGTAATGGGATTATAAGGGATAAACTTTTCTACCCCTTTCACTTTTACATGGGTTTGTAACCTGTACTGGTAAAGATCTCTTCGATCCTTCCAGAATCAGTGCAATTACATGTTTGCAGAAATCAGCAAAGGAAGATCTTGTCATGGTTTTTAAGCTGTCTTCTTCCTCTTCTTCAGCTACCTTCCACCATGAATTGAGAGCTGACACATCTACACTGTCCTTTTGCAGCTGCAGCAAGCATGCACTGTTGGCTATTACCAAACACAATAAAGCCAGTTTTCTTGTTGCAGGTGGCCCACATACTGACAGTGCGTGTTCCTCTGCAAGTGGACCATAGCATTGTTGAGATCAACTTGTATTTGAACAGTTCCTAAAGAATCTGTCTGATTGACAGCCTAATGTCTGTATGACTGCACTTTGTTGGTACAAGAAGTGAGCGGGAGAAAGGCTGCAGATGTTCAGAACAAACGTACTGTGCACCTGTGGTCTGCTCACCCGTTTCTGCTAGTTGAGTTGTTTCCTCTCATCTTCCAAGCCCAGACCAACCAGAAGCAATCACCACTTTTTTTTCTAGATTCTTCACAGAATCTAGAAAACCCATCCCAAAGTGTCTTGCAGGCTTGGCAGCCCACAGCAGCTCCTGGGCATGAAATAATCTTAACACCACTTTTGTCTGAGCCCTTGCTTATGACCCAGCTCCAGGGCTGAGAGTCCCCTTTATGTGCAACTTGAGGAAATGTCCCTTGCAAAGGGGGCTGCTGCCCTCCTGGGGAGGATAATGCAAACTAACACAGGGTGCCTGAATGAGGGTTTAGTCGCCAAACCTCATCAGCCTGAAGTGTTCTTCCCTCAGCATTTTTGGTTTTACTCCCTCACAGATATACTTGTCCTACAGTAATTGCCTATCCGGGGAACTAAAGATGAGCAGGAGCTACCCAAATGCAAGTTACCTGCATAGCAGAGCAAAATCCTGGCATTGGGTTTTCTTGAAGACCAGCACTCTGCCCTACCTGTGTGAGTCGGCTTTATGCACTATTTGGATAAATAATTCTCAGTGGAGAAGAACAGAAAGAAATCTGCTCCTGCAGTCATCGGGTTTGAACTTGGAAGTGCAATGCCTATCCCCAGCTAACCGCAGTCTACATTTTCTGTGCCAGGAGGGCTCTGACTCTCAGTCTCTCCCAAATCTCACACTTAGAAAGCTAACCAAGGTTTTCTTCTCAAAGAGCTATTGGAGAGTGATTTAAGCAGCCTGGAATTGTGTATATTTGTTTCATTATTTCTCAACCTCTCCCTCATATAATCAGGGTTTAGACGATTTAAAAAAAAAATAAAATCCTGAGGTTCTTCCTTTGATGTTGGCATGTCTTTTTCTTCAGCAACATACATCAAACACCTTCCCCCTTTTACTTTTCCCACTAATTTTTAGAGGGCAGGCTTTAATCCAAGCCCATGCTAGTCTGTTCTTTTTGTTTTCATTTAGGACTCCTTGGAAGGCTCGCTCAGCATTTTAATCAAGCAATACTTTTTCATGCTTTCAGCAGCCTGGTTGTCTTTAAAACAGAAAGATAAACAATGAATTAGTAGCACTTTCTGAATTCCCACTTTCTCCTGTTTTTGAAGTGGAGAACATCTTTACATTGGTTTTGCCTGGTGCAGTTTGTGAGTGAATCTGATGAAGATAACTCAAGGCCCTAAATCTTGTTTGGAATGGTTACCCAGAAGAAAAGATACTGCACTGGGCATAGATAGTCCCTGATAGGCAAAGCTTAGTCTGGTTTGCCAAGAACTATTGTCATTAGCTAAGCAGATATGTTTGGCACCGAGAAGCTGATGTGTATCCTCTCGGAAGAAAAAAACTTTCAAACTGTGGCCCATTTACTGTAGCACATAGCACTGCTCACGGACAGGTCAGGTGCTTCCCTGTGTGTCCGTGCCTCCTGCCTCTGGAGCAGGTACACAGACCATGGCCGAGGCTGCTTGTCCAGAAAGCAGTATTACAGGACCAGTTTTAGTTACACAACTGTATGCTGTGTTATCCACATGAGTCCATGAATTAATTGGCGTACCTTAAAGTGCTGCTATCAAATTGGTAAGCCAGGGTGGTGGCGTAATCTGTAAAGCCTACCAGACAAGTATGCAAAGAGTGCTGTGAGTGATATTTCCAAATAATAACTGTCACTGCTGGAAGCTAATGGTGTGCTGTCTGTGGTCTGAAAATAATTAATGAATAATTTATTTACTATGTAAAACTTACCTTGCTCTTTACCCTCTCTTTTCTGTTTTCTTTGCTGGGTGTGTGTGAGTCAGTCAGATAGCGTGGATCAATTCACTGCTGCATAGATCAGAGAAACCCAACAGGGGGTCTTCAGTGGCGACTCATTCAGATATAGTGCCAGGGCCCACAGGCACTTATAGGCTTTAATAATGCCAATCAGCCCCACCTGGGACCTGTGCCCTCCCCAAGGCCAGCAGTCCCATTTAAGCTTGGGCCTGGGGCTGCTTGTGGGTCCTGTTGACCCTGTGCTGCATGTCCTCTCCTTGCATGGTACTGCAGGTTGGGACTGTGGCATGGTGCTTGCTCCCCATCCCCTTGGAAGCAGCTGACCCTTGCTGCACTGGGAACGAGGATGCGCAATGGAGAATGGCACTGTGCTTGTGCAGGGTTTTGGTCTTGTTCCTTTAAGACAAATCTGCTGGTTTGGGCTGTGCTTTGCATGTTTAGCAATAAATGGTAGTTATTGTATGTTAATGTATGCATTTTCACTGATGTTTAATTATTGTGTGTAGGCTGTAATTGGCTCCTCCCTTTTGAAAGCTTACTGTGTGCAGTGTTGGCTCAGCAGAGCACTTCCTCCCACGGACAGGCATGTGAAATGGTGCATGCAGAGATGTCTCCTCACAGCCTCATCCAAGTCCTGGAAAGCTTCTGCAGATTAGGCATGGACCCTCTGCTCAGCATCATGCCCCAAAACGCTCAAGCCATACACAGCTCCCTTGGGCGAAAGATGTCCTCACAAATGGGATCAGGCCCCTGGACAAGCAGTGTGGTTCACATCCCACCCTCAGGAGAGTGCTCCAGGAGTTACTCCGCATCATCCCACTGGTGCCTCTGCAGTTGCAGCCCAGCAAAGCACCAGCAAAAGCCCAGCAGATGCAAGTTCTCCTTCTGCTCTGTGCATGTTTCATTAGGATGTCCTTGAAGGCTGCAGAATTGCTTTACAATTTTCAAAAGAGGCCTTGTAATAAAGCCTGCCTGAATAACACCACATTCACATCTCTTCACCTAAGGCTCAGTGTGGCTGGCCACAAGGCCAGGCTGATTCACTGCCAGTCTCTGAGCTGGAGTTAAACTTTAATGTGAACCAGGGGAGAAAAACCCAGGTGTGACTCAGCCACCCACGTCCTTCCCCTTCCCCGCCCCGCTGGTGAGGGCAGCACAGCAGGACAGGGAGCAGGGACGCAGCAGTAAGAACCTGCGACCCTGGGGCTGCCCCAGAGATGGAGCCTGGTGACCCACAGGGGAAAAGAGTTGCTGTTGTCGGCGGTGGTCTGGTAGGAAATGTAATTTGACTGCTGTGTGATTGCATTTGCCAGGGAGCCGGGACTGTGAAAGCATTGCTTGGATGTGGGGTGAATGTTTTTCTTAAAATCATTCCTCCTTCAGGTGACGTGGTGTTATGGAGGAGTTGTTTGAGCTCCCACTGCGGGAGGCGGCGAGGCTCATTTGAGCAGCTAGGATTTTGTAGGAGGAGAATGGCTCTTTCCCTCGAGGGAAAGCTTTGCTGCTAAGATATCCCAGAGGTGTAATGTCTGTGGTGGGCACTTGCCACGGTATGTGCAAATAAATCCTGCTGCCAGATGTCCTTTTCTCAGAGGAAGGGGTTTGAGAGGGGAGCAATGGTGCCCAGGTACACTAAATAACAGTCCTCATTTGGGCTGCCAGATCCTCCCACCCCTTGGCAGTTTCTGGCTCTAACCAAGTTACTAACGTGAAATGCTTTGCAAGGACTGAGACTTGGTAAACTCCAAGGTTAAGAGGAAATGCCTTCCTCCGCCCACTTTTTTGGGGAATGGTTTTCCTCCATTGCTACTTGCAGAGTGGTCTGACTCTAAAGGGCACCATGGAGCATTGCAGCACCTAAATATCTCTTTTGACTTTTTGGCTGTTAGCTTCTTGGTCCCTGTGCTGCTGGAAAAGAGTGATGACATAAGTGTCTGTAGTTCTGACTACAGGCTGACTAGTACTACTGAGCGATTAATGATGGAAGTTAAACAAGAAAAAGACAACCATCCATTTAAATAACAAGCAGGACATATGTGTCCTGTCCTTTTTAAGGTAACATCTTGCTTTTGCACAGGTCTAGCTTCCCCCACTGTGTTCCCGAGGGAATGCTGCAGCGCCCTGAATTCTATCGAGGAAGATAAATATAGTCTGGAGAGCAGCAGGGAGCTTGCCTGTACCAGCTCCTGTTGTCTCTGGCTGACGGGGTTAGCCCTGCTGCAATTAATCACTGTGTGTAAGCAAGCCCTGAACTTAGTATGACTTTATATGATGAGTTTTGATGGGTGACTTTTGTCTTGGAGGCTCTGCAGGCACATAAGGGGTGCCAGAGGACTTTTCTCCAGGAAGAAGTCCTCTAAGGTTCTTGATCAAAGGGTCTTGCTGTATATGCTGAGCTGCATCCCCTGACCACTGCTTTCCCTTGATGCATGTCAGTAGTGCTCTGTGATATAGCCACTATACAGCTACTAAACACTTCATCCAGCATACCTGATCCTTCTCTTATAGGTGGGTGCATTAAATGCCTGTTTCTTTGCTAGACGAGGTTTCCATGTTGACGTTTATGAAGCCAGAGAAGGTAAGTTCAGCCTGATCATTACTGCTTTATTAATGTTTCTGTCCCTTTACTGATAACAGTTCTTGAAGAAGCAAAAGAGGAACTGTGTGAGCTCACTTGAAACTGCAGAAAGAAAATGAAATCTGAAAGCGTGGCACTTTGGGGATATTCTTTTCACTCTTCCCTTCAGCTCCTGTGGTGGTGGGGGGAGCATTTATTTGAAATATGTTGTCTTGTGTGGAGGGAACCCCACTCTTCAGCCACTAAAATGATGCCTTTTTTTGTGTTCCTGGCTTAAATATTGATTCAAATCCTCACCTTTGAAAACTGGTATCTGCATGAAGAATTATAGCACAGTGCTGTTGAACCAAGCTGGGTCAGAAGTTTGGAAGCAATGGCTGTTGTTAATGCTGCAGCATCTTTGTTAGGGTTAAAAGCATCACTTGACTGGTAACCACTGCCATCGGTGGTGAGTAAGGCTGGTGACAAGAGGGGCAGAAGGAGAGATAGAGTGCTTTCAGGTAGCCGCCAGCTCTGCAGGGCACCACAACAGAGAAATGATGATTGAGAGCCCAGGCTGAAAGGGAGAGAAACCATTTGCCTTCAGTGTCTATCAGCTGACAGACATATAAAGCCTGGGCAGAGATGGCAAGCCAAGTGGCAGATGAGAATGACACCATGGAAGGTGAAACTCAGTTCAAACATGCAGTGAAGGGAACGAGAAGCCCCGTGTGACACATGGTCTCTGTGATAACTCTTCCTGCTTGGGCAGATGTCGGGATGGGTGGTTCTGCTGCACAGCTCCCAGCTACGCCCATCCTGAGACCTGCGCACAGCTCTGGGTCCCTGCTGCAGAAATGGGGGGTCACAGCAGCCAGCCCCAAGTGATGCCAGCAGGCTGCAGGCTCAGAGCAAGAGCAAACAACTTTTCACCGTGATTTAACTGTTAAACTCTTTGCTGGATGTTGTATATGCTAGAAGTTTCACGGGTTCAAAAAGCCTCTGGTTGCTCTTACCTGCCTTCTGAGTTGGATGGATTTTACCACTTTGCTCCAGTTTTGGCCCATTTCTTGTGCTGAGATGCAACCCTGAAAGCTATTGGGATGAGGCTCTGCCACATGTACTGGCCGGACAACCCAGGAAACCTGTGTGAGGCCATTCAGAGGAGGAACAGGCCAGCACTGTGATATTTCCATCTGAACAGTGATGGAGAAGGTGACCTGCCAGTGTCCCGAAAAGCGTTAGTATGTGGGTGTCAGCAGAAGCTGCTAGGCATTCATCACTCGTCTCTCTCTGCTTAGAGGGGAAATGGCTCTTAGTGATAACATACCCTTTGGCACTGTGGGGAGCTGTCAGGATCCGGCGTTCCCTTTGCAGCACTTGGCTGCAGCTGCTTCTTCCAGGCTAGAGGAGGCACGGAGGAAGTGGCCCTCAAAGCTGCTCAGTTGCCTTCCAACAGCTGAACACCCTCTGATCCCTGCTTTCTTTGCACGAAGAGTGGGGGGACAGGGACTCCCCACTGCCCCACCTGCTGTTGCTGCAGGGATTTCGGGAGATGCTGCCAGCACCAGGCTGTGGTATTGGCACCTCAATAACCAACTGCTCTTTCCATGCAGATATCCGGGCGGCCAGCTTTGCCCGTGGCAGAAGCATTAACTTGGCCTTGTCCCACAGAGGACGCCAAGCCCTCCGAGCTGTGGGGATGGAAGAGCAGGTACCCTAGCAGCTTCTGTTGGTGGTGGGGTCTTTGTGACTTGGGGCTGAAAGCCCTGTAAAAATTTCCCCAGTAACTTGGATAGCCACACAAAAATGTATGAGCAGAGAGCATCCCATTCTGCCTGGAGTATGGGGTGCAGGGGGGATGGTGCTTGGTAGCTTGTGTCCTGCCCCTCAGCAACTCAGTTTTGGCCAGACGGCTGGGTTGTGTTCCCTTCCATTTCAGATTGTGTCCAAAGGCATTCCCATGTGGGCAAGGAGGATACATACGCCTTCGGGGAAGAAGTACTCCATCCCCTACGGGAAGAAGAACCAGGTACTGGTCTTGTGCTGCGACTCGGAGGTGCTTCGCAGAGCATGAGGAGTCTTTGATGGTGTTTGTAGCCCTGTGTGATGGACAGCCTGGGGCTCACGCTCTTAGAAAGGGTGCTGTGAGTGGGTTCAGCAGGGCTGTTTGGAGAGGGTTACATTTCTCATCTGGCCATGCAGAGCATCTTTCAACAATGCCTCCTGAACCCCATGTTTGTTTGCCTTGCAGTACATTCTCTCTGTGGACAGAGCAAACTTAAACAGACAGCTGCTAACAGGTAGGTTGCCAGGTCTGTTTGCAAACACTTTTACACCCTGTTCACTGAGGATTTAGGGTTTGCTCCATGAACAGGAGACTTTGGGCCCCAGGCTCTCTTTGCTCATGAGTTCTGCATAACCTGGGTCTCAGAAAGGCAAACATGAACTAGCTGTGTTTTTAAGAAGAAAATCTGTGCTGTTTCCCTGCTGCTTGTCTGACACAAAAGTATATTCAGACAAGTCCCACTAAGGCCCTTCTGCATGTGCAGAAATCCCCGAGGAGCAGCTCTCCCTCCTTCACCCTCAAGTGGCAGCTGCCCCAGCTCCCCACCTCCTGGCCCTGGAGTCTGCTCCCAGAACTTCACCAGCCAAAGCAGGAGATACCTCCTCGGCCTTGCCATGGTTAGTGGCATTTTCTGCAACCCCTGATTGTACAGAGACAAACAGAAATTGGAGCACTGTGGGAAAGTGTGTAATCAGGCCAGGCCAAATTTCCCCACATTTCCCATTGACTACAGGCACCGCATCCCATCCTGAAACACAATGTAGTGATGGTGGAAACAGGTCAATGACTCATGTCATTGAGGGGAAGAAAGAAATCTTTGCAGGATTCCTTGCACTTTTTAAATAGTTTTCACCAGAGTTGACCAATCGCAGTCTTAGTGTGCCCTGCCTGCCGGCCATCACTCAACACAGCAATCTTATTTGCTGTAATGGCAAAAGTCCCTTTTGGTAATTTAGGGATCCCTTGGAAATATTTTTGGGGTCCCAGTACAAGCCTCTACATTTAGTTGTTTTTTCTTTTCACAGCTGCTGAGAAGTATTCCAACACTAAACTGTACTTTGGACACAAGCTCCTGGGGTGCAATGCAGAGTTGGGGAAGTTAACCATAAAAAGGTAATCCCTGCGCAAGCCAGGGATCAAGTGCTGTGTTCAGATAGTTTCTGCTTAATCATTCATAAAACCTCAAACAATTGAGCAATTTCAGTTTGAAACTAGCATGTTATTACTGAGCAGGCAAAACTCAGTGTCAGCTTTGGAAAGGAGAGACATCAAATCGGGGTTCATGGGAGGCTGAAAATAATTTAAGCAACTCCCTAACTCCCTAGCAGCCTGGCAGTAGGCTAGGCACACGCTTGCTGATCTGTGCAGGGAATAAACGTGCCACTGTCCATAGCACTGGTTTTCAGGGACAGATTGCTCGTCAGGGAGGGCAGCTAATGACCTTGTTTCATAGTTGCATTAGGTTCTGGTTGTGCCCCCCATCCACTTGGGGATGCAGGCTCTATGAAAGAGCAGCATTATCCCAACAGTGCCTGTTGCATTCTTGGGTAGATCTGGCAGAGTTATGCTTTTGATAACCTGCAGGATAATTATTTATCCCAATGCTGAGCTTCCCAGTCAGTGAAAGTTAGTCTTCCCTCACCCTAGAAGATTAATAACACTGGAGGTGACCCTGGCATTTTGCAAAAGGCAGATCCACTGTGCCCAGTGGTGCTGAGCTGGCCTGGAGTTACGGCAGGATTGATCCAAGGGACTCTCTTGCTTTCAGATCTGACCAGCAGCCATTGGAAGTCACCTACGATCTCATCGTGGGATGCGATGGAGCCTTCTCAACAGTCAGAAAGCAGTTCATGAGGCAAACGTGCTTTAACTACAGTCACGAGTACATTCCTCATGGCTATATGGAGCTGACTATCCCTCCCAAGGATGGAGACGTAAGTGTGCCTGTCCTGGGGGCTGCTACCACCTTTGCAGATGGGACACCCTGCTCCCCTCTCACGGTGGCTCTGCTACAGCAGCTCTAGAGAAACCAATTTCTCTCTTGGGGCTCAGTCAAGGGATTAAAACTTTCCTAGGAGAAGGCAGGCATCTCTTCCTCTTCCAGTGGTGGGGCCAATGTCTTGGTACCTGGCTGCAAAAATCCTAGAGAACCTGCCCTGGAGCAGTGGGGTTAACTCTAGCTCTGAGAGGTCCTGGGGATGCGGGAACGTGTCTGTGAGGACATCAGCGATTGCAAACCAGGAGATTTTTGCCCATCTTTCCTACCCTTTCCTCTAGCCCTTGCTCTGTGTCTCCCTGAAGCGTCAGGTACCAGAAGGAGGGCCTGGGGTCGTTGTGTCTTCTCATGGTACAAAGGATGGGAACTGGTGTGCTGGTGTGGAGGGGAACCAGAGGCTGGGCTGGGGAGGCTGAGCAGGGCAGGTCAGGGACACAAGGCTGTTTTCCTTCTCTTTCAGTTTGCCATGGAACCAAACTACCTCCATATCTGGCCAAGAAATACCTTCATGATGATTGCACTGCCCAACATGGTGATAACCTATGGCCATGCTCCCTTGGGGCATGGGATGGAGCTTGTGGGGATGAACCAGCTGTGGTGGCAGGCACATGGCAGGGGCTGAGAGGGCTGACAAGGTGCCAGGAGGGAACCCCAGCTTGTGCCAGGCGTCCCACAGCCTGGGGGGTGCAGGGCAGGACGCCCAGAGCTGGCCCTGTCTCACAGCACTGAGCCACTTCTCTCTGCCCATGCATTTGAGCCCACCCGAGCCCCCCAAAAACCAGCTGTCTGCAGCTGGGTGTTATAAACCAGATACGGGAGTACCAGGGCAGCGTGCCAGGCCCATGCTGGCAGATCACACGCTGCCTGTTTCTGCCTCCTCCCTGCCTGCTCCCAGTGTGTGCAAGCCCACCACGGGAAATAGGGTGGCTGGGCGCTTGTCCCCCCTGCGCAGGCAGGTCACTGCGATTGCTGGGTGACAGGCTGGGCGCTGAGCTGCTGCTCCAGGTGCCAGGTGCTCTCTATAGCCTCTGGGCTTCTTTCTGACCTTCCTCTCTGGCTGGCAGGACAAGTCCTTCACCTGCACACTCTTCATGCCCTTTGAGGAATTTGAGAAGCTCACGACAGGCGAGCAAGTGCTGGTTTTTTTCCAGACCCACTTCCCAGACGCCATCCCCCTCATCGGAGAGTAAGTGTTCCTATCTCTCCTTCTCGCTCATCAACACAGTGCCGCAAAGCCAGGGGATGCATCTCCACCCAGCCTCGGGGTCCTGGTGACGGAGACTCCGCTGAAGCTGGCAGGCCAAGGGGTTGTGAACACTGTTGGAGTGGATCCCCATGGCCTGTAGGTCTGAAGGAGGGCGAGTGAACAGACCGAGGTCAGCATTGCATCCGCACTGGAATAGCAGTCTCAGCA
Organism: Balaeniceps rex; assembly: GCA_013401315.1. Classification (NCBI taxonomy): domain Eukaryota; kingdom Metazoa; phylum Chordata; class Aves; order Pelecaniformes; family Balaenicipitidae; genus Balaeniceps; species Balaeniceps rex. The sequence continues at coordinate 34,280 of VYZW01056167.1, forward strand.
GTAGGATGCAGCCCCATCCCGCGGCAGTTTCTGATGGAGCTGCACTGAAGCACTGCTCTGTCCCTTGGAGGCACAGCCCAGGCCCTGCCACTGTGGGAGCAAAGAGCAGATGACCGTCCACTGCTTTCATATTGCTGTTAAAGGTTTTGAACTCAAGGGATGGATTAGCTGTTCATAAGTCTTGGGTTTTTGACATTAGAAGTGGATGAGCAAAGTGACTTCACTAGAGCAAAAGTAAGGGTTGCACACCGAAACCAGCAGCACAAAGGTAGTCTCGCTGTTCAGATAGCGGAGTTGCACAAATGTTGAGATTTTAGCTAACAGACTGAGAAAAGCTGGGCTTGGCAAAAAAAACCCCAAACAAAAGACTGTGCTGACTAAACAAAGTCTGGTACTTATTGATTGTATGACTAAAACAAACATCAGGGCTTTGAGACACAAGAGCACCAGTGGCGTGCTGCTCCCTGGGCAGTAAGGATTATCTCACTGCTGGGCAAACGGCAAAAGAGCCGCAGCACAGAGCCGGAGCACCCTGCTCCTCCTGGGGGCCCTGGTGGCAGTAGGGACCGGGAACAGCCTTTTCAGCACACGTTTTGATGGCCATGGCTCTGTTCAGCATGTCCTCACTTTCCTGCAAAAGAGGGAAGCTCCCCAGCTGGTGGGAGCTCCAGCCCATGCTATTAATGCTTCTGCTTTGCAATATAGTTATCTATTATGGGCTTTTTTTGGCTGATACGAAGGGTCTCAGCTGTCTTAGGCAGTTTCCTTTCCTCTTAAGGAGACTGTATCACAGGATTTCATATAAATTTAGAAACTCAGATATGCTCTGGTATATCCTTCCTACACTGACTGCCATCCACCACTGCTCCTGGTAAGAGGACTGAGATGTCGATGACACTCTTATGGTCAAGTTGTGTGCAGAGCTTAAAACCTGCAGACAAAATATTTGGTCCAGAGGAAAAGTTAATGAAATAGGTTTTCTGGCTTCCACATTTTTCCTAGCACAAATGTCCTAGTGAATAGGCTTGGGTTTTGCATCTCAATGCTGACAGTGCCTATGGCCCTGGCTTCCTGAGCTTGGACGTGGCATGACTTGCTCTTCTTGTTTCTTGTGGTCCCGCAAGTGAAATATATGTTGTTTTGCCTGAAGGCGAGAGCTGAAGCACGATTACTTTTTGCTGCCAGCCCAGGCCATGATATCTGTGAAGTGCTCCTCCTACCACCTTGCTTCCCGGTGCATGCTGATGGGAGACGCTGCGCATGCCATTGTGCCCTTCTACGGACAGGGCATGAATGCAGTAAGTTCATGGCTGGCCCTGGGCTGTGTCAGTCAGGTCCCCACTCTTTTCACCCAGAAATGCCTGGTTTCAGAGTGTAGCTCCATAGAGTTCACGGGCTGGCCTGTCTGACACTCTGATGTCCTCTGCATCAGCAAGTGTTGAACTCCCCTCAGGCACCTGGTGGCTCACTAGGACCTGGCTGTCCTCCAGGGAGAACAGGGGATGTGGCAGTGGTGCTGCCTTCCCATGGGGCAGAAGACTTGTGTGGGGGAGTCCAGCAGGGCAGCCCCAGGCTGCTGGGAAAGGCAACCCCCTGGATTTCTCTGCAAGATCCCTGGCAGAGTGGCCTAGAGTAAGACTCCTGCTCTGAAGCTGTGGTCAGTGGGACCCTGCGTGTGCAAACACCTACACTAGCTAAGCATCCATGAGGGCACTTCTCGTGAATGCATAATTCCTTCTGCCTATTTACCCTCTAATTTTCCTCCCAGGGCTTTGAGGATTGTCTGGTCTTTGATGAATTAATGGACCAGTTCCACAATGACCTTGGTGAGTGAGCTGGCCAGGGAGGAGCAAGAGTAGAGGAGGATCCCTCTGCAGCTGAAGGCAGCTGGATACCTTGCAGGGGAGCTGACCATGAGCTGTCACTTTCTTCTCCCAGGTGCCTGCCTCCCTGAGTTCTCCAGGCTGAGGGTGCCAGATGATCACGCGATCTCGGATTTAGCCATGTATAACTACATAGAGGTAGGCGAGCTGCACACAGACTTGTGGTCCCGTGGGCTGTGCACACAGCAGCACCCTGTTAGGATGGACACAGTGGGCAGGGGCTCTGGCAAGACTCTGGTCGGGCTCTCAACCCAGCAGGCTTTAGCCTAAGAGTTCCTTGGGAATGCCATTGGGGCTGGGGAGGCTCTGCTCTCTGCAGTGACCCCCAGGACAGGCAGCGGAAGAGCTAGCAAAATGCAGGGGGCTCTGCCAAGATGCCTTGCAAAGGGGTGGTGGTTGCTGTGTCGCAGATGCGCGAGCACGTGAATTCAACATGGTTCATTTTCCGGAAGCACGTAGACAACTTCCTCCACACCCTCATGCCTTCCACCATTGTCCCGCTGTACACCATGGTAAGGCCACCACCTTGGTCCCCACTGCCTGAGCCGCCGCAAACTCCTCCTGGCTGGCTTTGAGGTTGTGACATGCTCCTGCAACCCTCCCAGGTGACCTTCACCAGAATTCGCTACCATGAGGCACTTCAGCGCTGGAAATGGCAGAAAAAGGTTGGTCAGTGGTGGTGCCCATCCTCCCCATGCCATGAGCCTTGTGAGCATCCTGCACACCAGCACTGCTCAGCTGCAGGGAGGGAGTTTTGGTGGTGGGATATTGATAGGTGGGTGCAGGTGTGAAGACCCTGGTGCTGCAGGGTAGGAGCAAACCTCTGATGACACCACGGTTTCTCTTTGACACTTGCAGATAATTAATCGAGGGCTCTTTGTCATGGGGGCAGCGGGACTGTGTGGCACCTATCTGCTCATAAAGCGGCTCTCACAGGACTTGGACTTCTGCATGGAAAACTTGCGGGGCTTGTCCCATTATCTCAAGAATATTGGAAATTTTCACTTTGGCACACGACTAGCTTAAATGTAAGGGGAGCTCCTGGTTGTAATAAAAGTGAAGGCACAGGCTGTTGGCTCAACTGGATGATGTTGTTTCTCTTGGGATGTGGCCTGGCAGCTCCTGCAACCTCTCTGCCTTCTGCCCTCCCAGCAGCAGTTGTGGTCCTTCTCCCTCTCCCTGGGCAAGAATGTATGTCTGCCTCATCTCAGCAGCCTTGTCTCGAGTGATGTGGTGTGTCATGGGCTGGGTGCAGGTTTTGTGTCCAGTGATGGGGGGGGCATGCGTCCTCCCAGCCAGCAGGACAGCCACTTGAACTGGTCAGGGTGTCGCAGCCTGTACTGCTGACTTCTGCTCTTACCAAAATCAAGTCAATACCTTGACTTGAAAATCAGCCAGCTTCCTCCCCACCCCAAGTCAAAGAAAATACGATTCAGTTATTCTTGGTGGAAATGAAACAACTTTAAGAAAGGATGTTCTGGGGCGGTGCTTGAAGCCTGGAGAAAGGGACATTCCACACCTGGCTGAGAAATACTTCTGACTTTTGCAAGCAGGTCTCCACAGAGGGACCACCAAGCCTTTAGGCTAAAGCAAGACCAGGGGCCTGAAGGACCCCCCTAGCCCACTGTTTTCCCTCTGGGCTTTTGCACGTGCCTCAGCATATACTTCTGTCTAACACAATTACTGATCATATTTCTTTTTGAAAAAGTCTGGATCCCTCATCAATTTTTCTCTAATTGTCGTCCAAAGCATGTATGTGGTTGAACTTGCACTGCACACGCTACACCAGCAGCTAGACCTGTAGCTGCTGGCAGGGGAGATAGTCTCTTCATGTTCAAGTAACAACAGCCTCTGCCTGGGTCCCTGGCAATGGGCATTGCATCCAAGACCCAGAGCCCTAACAGGTGCCTCTGGTGTATTTGTGCAGCCAGGCGCAAGGTGCACAGGACCTACACTGAGTCTGGGGTCTTTGTGCCAAAAATAGCTGCAGGCTGGGAGAGTACTGGGGGAAATATCAGACACTCTTTCCTTCTTCTTACCTTGTCCTAGACCTTCACAGTCACTGTTGAAGGACAGCAAAATGGCCCAAATTAACCCCTGATCTGATGTGGTACAGCCACTCTTGTTTAAGGTGGTTTACATATAGGCAGGGACAAGAACTGGTTTGCATCATTTACTGAGTAATTTTTGGCTTGCAGGGGAGCACCGTTCAGGATGTAGATGGCAAATTAGTGTAGAAGACAGTTTGTTTCTCTGGCCAGCATCTTTCCCCATCTATGGGAGATGCTGGCAGCAATGATAGGATTTTGCTGTAGTTTCTCCAATGAATGCTACAGCTGCTGCCCTTGCACCAGATTCTTAGCAGGACAGATGTATTTACTTTATATATTAATTTTTATTAACATTAAACCTCTTCAAAGAGCAAATGAAGATAATAATACAACTATATGCAAATTATTCCCAAACTTAAAGCAAATATGGAATTGTACTGTTATTTCAGAGGAATGACCCCACAACATAAGAGCAATTTGCTGTGCATAGTTTGGAAAAGTGCTGAGCTGGAGATGCTCTGGGTACTGCCAGTTCTTTTGCATGCCTGTCCCTCAGCATGTCTGATGCACTCGCAGAGCAGGGGAAAGAGCCCTGGGGGTGGTGAGGAAGAAGCTGTGGTTGAGCTCTGAGCTGCAGCAAATGTTTCGCATGCTCGGTGCCGATGTGTCATAGTTCAAACAGTTGCTTCTTTGCCTTCTTGTCATGCAGAGAGCTCAAGGAGCCCACATAGAACCATGCCCGAGGTAGGTCTGAGAGGGGAGCAACACTGGGGAGCAGCTGACGATTTGGAAAAAAGATTCTGTGCATGCTCCCTGGCTGCTCTTCATCTCCAGGTACAGATGCTCACTAGCCTTTAGGGCCCATCACCTCACTGCAATCTCCAGAGCAGACTGCCACCCTGGAGGACCCTCCACGTTCAACTCAGCAGTGAGTGCTTTAGAAACTAGTGCAAACATAATGGTGGAGACCAGTGCAGCAGGGGAAGGCATGGAGCAGCCTGGGAGCAGGTCGTGCTAGAGCAGAAGGAAAATGGCAGTTTTGAAATCCCAGCTCTAAATCAAAGCTGGAAGCACTCTGTGCACTCAGCTGGTTTTGGGGCTTGGTGTCTGAAGCTCCTGCCGGAAGACAAAGCTAGCATTAAGAGCTAAACTGTCGGTAACCAGTATGAGAGCTGTTGTGTGTGCACACTGGTGAGACCTGCTCTGCAGTCCCATCCATGGCAAAGCTGCGGCTGTTCCCTTCTCCCAGCTCCACTAACCCAACCGTCAAGAGCTGCACCAGGAGACAGGCATGGTGCAGCCCCTCAGCCAGCACCTGGCATGCTGGTGGCCTCTTGGAAGAAGGGAACAAACCAACAGGATAAAGAACAGGGAGTGGGAGCCTTAGTTTGAGATTTCCTTAGCTTGGCATTTCCTTATTTAATGGTGGGTCCTAGCACTGCCGGGTGTTGCTCTGCTTCATTGCCCGTTGAACCTGGGGTTCACGACCGTGGTGGTGGCACTCTTGAAGAGGGGATTATCAGCCTGGAGGGAGAAAAGTGAGAGGCCTGTGTTGTTGTGCTGTATTGGATTTTCAGTGGAGTGTTACCCACTCCACCCCTCCCAACATTGATGGTGTAGACAGTGTTGGCAGAAGAGCCCACAGGCTGCTTTAGCCCCCTGCAAAATCCAGCCAGTCTGTGAAACCAGCCAGTGGGGAGGGCTCAGGTCTGCCATGGCTGCCTCTGGAGATGATGTCCCCTCCACGTGTCCCCACCACATGTACGTGAGCATCCCAGCACACCCCACCAGCGCAGATGGGCTCTCTTACGTCGTTCCACTTGGCCTTGGACTTCTCCTTCTCGAACCGGCGGTATTCCCGGCGGTCAAACAGCTCCGTCAAGAGCCGCCAGATCAGCAGGAGCACCAGGCCAATGAGGGCCACGCCAGCGACAGTGCCTCCCACGATCAGCGCGATGTTGGGAGGCTCCGGGCACTCTGTAGGGCAGACAGATAGCATCCGGCTGCAGTCCCCAGTGAGACGGCGAGGCCACCATGGCAGAGCCAGCAACCTGCCTGCAGAGGGGTAGGAGGACCAGGGCTGGGATACCTTTGTTAGGATCGACAGTGACGGTGTAAATCTCCTTGCCATCCTCCTGGACCATGCGGAAGGAGATCCAGCAGTTCTGGGAGTCCTTCTCCCTGCATTGCCTGCTCTCCCCTTTCAACTCCTTAGCCACCCAGATGTTTGGGCAGGCCTGGGAGCAGTTCTTCTCGAAAGGGCCGCTCAGGAACGCCTTGCACTCCATGCAGGCGCTGCAAAACAGATGGCCACAGCTCACCTCTGCAGGGGCAGAGGCCCTCTCACCTGGCTTTGACCACAGCTGGGCTCTGCCCAAGCACAGGCAGGGCTTGCCTGTGCCTGCCCAGGAGGTGGGAGGATCCCCGCCCCACCCATGCCATCTCTGCACGTGTCACTCACACATATCTGCCGCAGGGTGAGGGGCAGCCTGGGCATTCCTGGCAGAAGGGGGGCTGGTAGCCGCCCCAGCACTGGCAGCGGTTGCAGTGGCAGGTCCCGCGGTGGCTGCACTCATTGCCGTGGATGTTCAAGCAGCCGTCTGTTGACTTCCTGCACTGGCAGGCGCTGCCCTGGTACTCGGGCGAGCACTTGCACTCCCCGCAGTCGCATCTCCCACGATCTGTGGGGGAAGACCTTTCAGACCAGGATCCTACAGGGAGCCAGGTCGCCCTCCCTCTGCCCATGCTTGGAGAGCATCACCCACCCTGCGCTCTCCATGCCACCCTCCATGGGATGGTTGAGGAGGTCCTGCAGGCTGGTGCAGTGGGACCCAGGACACCCAAACCCACTCACTTGGGTTTTGGCAGGGAAAGTCAGCATCTCCCTGGGGATTTAATCTTTCTAAGCAGTGCCCCGGTGGAGAACCCATCATGCAGATGCATCACCTTTGCCGCCACAGAGGGCGCCGTCGTGAAACTCGCAGTTCATGTTGTCACACTCGCAGAAGGTGCCGTAGATCTGCTTGCCGGGCACGTCGCTGGTGTGGCAGACACACTGCCCACACACACAGTCCCCCAGTCCTGAGCAGATGACCGAGCTGTTATCCTTCCGGCAACTGCCCTCCAGCTCCTTGCTGGTCTTGCCTTTGGTTTCACACTCGCAGTTCTTCCCCGTGTAGCCCGAATTGCAGCTGCCATCAAAGGAGAGGAGCGAGCCTGGGCCAGCGGCCACAAAAAATGCTGTGGGACATGTGTGGGGCCCAGCCCTTAGCCAAAGTGGGACAGCCTCGCCAAAACCCAACCACAGTGTGTTGGTGCTAACTCCTTGCTGGAGCAAGGCTGCTGATCAGGAGGAAACCTCAGAAACACTGCTCTCCCCGCTGGTCATATTTACAACACCAAACAGTTGCCCGGAAATTATTGTTATATTTATAATTTCCAAAGCCTTGCCAAGGAGATCTGAGTGTTTTCTGAGGAAACCCGGTCTTTTCCTCTCGCTGTCACTGAGGGGCCATGAAGCAATAATTGCACTTAAACACTTGCAAAGTGGGATTTTTGAGAGATTTCTACAGAAATCTGTGTCTGCTTAATGGGTGGGTTGGTGGATGGTTGGATTGTTGGATAGCTGGATGGATGGTTGGATAGTTGGACGGATGGGTGGGTGGGTGGATGCCCTTAGGAAAGCAGCAGAGACTCCACCAACAGAAGAGAGAGGTCATTGTGTCCCCTGCCTCCATGAATGTAAACCACCTCTCTGAATAAGAAAATTGGTGCAAAGCTGCAAAACCAGGCCGTGATTGATCACCACATGTACACCCCTCTGCCGAGCCCTCACCCGGCCCCACCTTCTCCAGGCATGGAGGTGGAATAACCAAGCACACCATGCAGCTGCCCTCAGCTTGGCCCAACGGCCTTCTCCCAGCAGTTCCCCAGCTCTGGCAGCATTTGAAATAGTGTTTTCGGGGGACAGCACATACCTGCAGATGCCACAGATGATGCTGCCTTTCCCACTGCAGGCATTTGGGTCGGGCTGCTCATTGCAGTTGCAGTTGCAGTTGCTGTCCAGGTGGACGGTGAGGGTGTCTGTGAAGCCCAGTGGCCGGATGGTGAAGGACTGGCTTTTGATGCACTCCTTGGCCGTGACCTTCACTTTGAAGATGACCTAGAAAGTGCAGAGTGAGAAAGGGAAGGGCTAGAGGCTGTCACGTAGCTTCAGCAATCAGATGGTGGTATCGGCCTCAGGCTGAGCACATGTACATCCAGCGCAATGGAGGATTCCCCCATCACACAGCATTTTGGACACTCTTGGCATTAAATTTGTGTAAACAGAAAGCCTGGAACAACAGGCTGGGTTCCTTCTGTTAAATAGGATGGGCATCAGGAACCTTGCGAGCTGCAGGACGTTCCCAGTACGGGGGAATGTACCTCATCGTTGATCTTGACATTGTCGCACTGCCCTCTCGCTTCATCCAAGACAACCTTGTCCTTACTGCATATGGAGTCATATTTGACATCCAGGACATCTGGCAGAATGGAGTGGTCCAGGATGATCCGTGAGGAGAGGTTCTGTGGGGAAGTGGTGGAGAAAGTGCCATCAGTCCAAGAGAAGACCAAAGCAAGGGGGTGTGGGGTTGCAGGTCAGGGCTTCCCCCGCAGTCCAGGGGATGGGGGCAGGGAGCACCCCAAGCTGGGGTCTCAGCTGCCTGGGGTCGTTCTGGAAAGGCAGGTGACAGCATTGGAGAGGCAGAAACATCTTGCTTGGTGCAGCCAGAGGGACTCAGCATGTCCTGTCCCCAAAGCCCTGGTCCCAACTGCTCTCTGATGGTGAGGACACACAATGGGAACCTTTCCCTGCTCCAAGCCCTGCAAGACAGGTGAAACACAGCCTCCCCCAGCACTTACATTGTAGGCCACCTGGATGAGTTCAATGATGTTGCTGGAGTCCTCGTTCAGCTCTCCCACCGCCGACTTTGGGATCATCTCACTGAGTTTCTGCCAATGGAGAGCAAAAAGATGAGCCATCCCCTCCATGTGACGGCGGAGCAGCGGGCAGCAGCAGGAGGACATGCACAGCTGTTTCTGTCCTCCTGGGGAGGGACGGGAGGCTCCTGGAGCATGGGAAGTCTCCTTACCTTGTAAACATCCACCATCTTACTGGTGACAGCAAAAATGGGCTGAATGTTGTTTTCGGCAAGTTTCTGGACCAGCTGGCCCACAGACGGGTAGTCCTAGGAGGGAAGAGGGACACTGCGCTCAGCATGATCTCCCCCACCAGCACAAAGGTGGACAGTTTGGGTTTCACGGCCCAAATTACGGTGATTCTGGTGACCTTGTGGTCTCAGCAACAGGCTTTTTATGTGTCTCTTTTTTTCTGCCTGGGGGAGCGAGGCTGAGGGTGCAGAGCCGCCGAGCAGCCCGCAGATACTTACAAACTCGTTGCTCTTTTTGTACATGTTGTCCTCCAAGTGGCACTGGCCGTCGTTAGGGGTCAGGATGGCCCCAAGCTTGCCATCGCCAGCGAAGTGGAAGCCATCATCAGTAGCATACACCAGCAAGCGGGTCACATTGCGCCAGCCGATCAAGTCCTGCAAGCAGCACAGAGGCCTGTCCCTGAGCAGGGCTGGGAGGATGGTACCAGCAGGCATGGTACGGCCCTTGCCAAAGCAAGGCAAGTCTCGTGTTGGCCACAGTGTGGGGCAGGGGGCACAGAGGAGGTGGGTTACAGGAGCTTGGGGTTAAGAGGCTGGGGTAAGATGCTCTCTTGTACCCCCCAGAGTAACGTGCCCGCTTCCGAGTCAGGACTTACACACGATGGGCTTCCAGAGCCCACCTGGACAGGGGCAGAGCCACCTCCTGAGGAATACTATGTGAGCATGGGTCGCAGCCCTCATGCCTGCCCACAGCTGCATGTGTGGCGGACGCAGTCCTGTGGGCAGATGCAGGGACTCACCCCGCATACCGCTGCCTGCATCATGGCATCCAGCCCCCCCTCTGGGGCATCCAGGTTCCCTGAGATAAACTGCTTCCCCACTTCACTCTCAAACTTCTTGGCATTGTCGGTCAGTGAGAGGATGTGCTTGAAGGCGAACGGAGGCTGGCATTGCTTGTCCTTGTTGGGGCAGGGGTTCTGCAGCTTCTCAGGGTGCGTGTTCACGAAGGGCAGCACTGTCTTGTCCACGAAGGAGCCAAACCCTAGGGCATCCGAGACCATGGTGTCAGGGGCAGGGGAAGGCAGGGACCGGCAGGCGTCCCTGAGACACAGGGCATGGACAATCTGCTGACCCCCATGTACGTGTCCATGTCCCTTGCCCCGGCACACTCTCCAGCCTGGCGGAGGACAGGTCACGCTGCCCGCTGCCTGCATCCCACTCCAGCCCCGTGGCTCTTCCCGGCAGCAAACAGCTGTGCTGGGGTCCCATGCTGGAGACAGGCTCACCTATGCGGCGAGAAGGGGTCGTGCTCTCCAGCGCCCTGAGCAGCTCCCCTCCCAGCTTCTTCACCTTCTCCAGATCATCCAGCATGGAGTAGGAGAGGTCCATGAGATAGTAGAGATCAATGGGGTACCCCATCGCACGGCGAAACTTCACCTCAAATACAGCGGGCTGGCCTGTGGGATGGGGACACTAGGATCAGCTGCCGTGCTGTGGCTCACATCTTGCCCCATTGACCACTCCCTGCTGGGATCCTCCTCTCTTTCAGAAGAAAAGAGGAGGAAATGCAGGCTGCAACGTGCCGCCGCATCCCAGCTGAGCCTGGGGGGCAAGGGTTGTTGGAAACACCAGGCAGACCATACCTATCCTCAGCTTCAGGTGCACCTCCTGGGGAGTCAGCTGTATGTCATTACTTAAGGGACTGTCCTGTGTCCTTGTAATGTTGTTGACTGGAAACTCAATCTCATTTTGCAGGCATCCCCTCTGCTGCAACTGCTCGATGGTGTCACAGCGGATGGAGTCTGGCTCACCAGCTTTGGTGAAACTCTGTGTGTTGCAACATCAGCAGGAAAAAATCAGAGGAGCAGGAGGTGGGTGAACGGGCTCATTACAAGATGACCCAGCTCCCAAACCAGGTCTCCAGGGTATTGATGGAGAAAGGAACGTTGAAGGGTCCTGTCTGTCAGATCCCTCCTGGCCCCATCCACCATGTAGGACATGAAACACTCCCATGACGCAGTCTTCCCGCTCCACCCTGGGCAGAGCCAGGCAGGCAGGGTGACCATCCTGCTGCCTGTTAGCTGACTGCTGGGACCTGACAGCGTGAGAGGCTATATGGACCTACCGGCTTCTTGCACCAGGCGCAGCCGGGACCGGACTGGATGCAGTCCTTGCATGTCCCCACCTTGATCTTGGGGCACTCCATGGCAAAGGCTGAAATGGAGAGAAGACAGGGTTGGTGGGGGGGGGGACACAGGAGAGGCCAGTCTGCAGTGCTAGCAGCCATGGGGTGCTCTGACACCCAGCACCAGGCACTCATGCTGTCCTGAGCCTGCCCTGCCTATAAAACCCACGCTGGGGGCCCTGGCAGGGTCCTCACCTGCCTCGCTGTCCCTCAGCTGGGCTGGCTCAAGTTAACTCCAGATACCAGGAAATGCAGGATCTGGCCCTTGCACGCCTCTCTGCCACACTCCCACTGCTGAAATAGGTTCCCCCCTGTTTCACTGCCCACGTAAGGTGCCAGGGGGAAGGCAGCGAGGAAGGGCAGGTCAGGCTCACCTGTCATCACCAGCAGCAGCACCCAGGTCACCGCTGGCAGACGGAGGCAGCAGTCATGCAACATTTTCTGCAGGACGAAAAGCATCCCTGTGACTGCCTGGTGCATGGCAGCCACAGGGAAGGGAACCCTCAAACCCTATAGAAAGTGGCTGCAGAGGATGATGGCTCCAGGGGGACATGCCCTTCCCACAGCCATCCCACTGCAGGCAGAGCCTGAGAACGTGACCCTGCTGCAGCCATGGGAGTCGGGTAGCCAGGGCCCCAGGGCCAGGGCAGCCACTCCAGGTGTGTCGGCTGACTCAGGATGGGTGCTGGCATGCTTTTACAAAAATAAGTTGGTTTCCAGTAAACATAGGTCTTGGACTAAATGTGGAAGTCATCAGAGTGGGAACTTGCACTGTATCGCTGTGCATTCAGCTGAACTGCTGCAAAGCGTGATGTAGTGTTTATCCAGACTCTTCAACCTATATGATTATATCTATGTAACATTGGAAAATGTCAAGCACTGCATTTAGTTTTTACTAGATGTCAGTTTTTTCAGCTTCTGTGTTGAGCTATGTTTGTATGGAAACTGGAATCAAAATTAACAAAAGGACCACCTCTATTAATAAACTAGCAAGGCATGCTAGATACGTGGGGAAAAAAGTCTATTACCACTTGCTTTACATTTAACTGATTCATCAAGGAAATGAAGTATTTCATGTAGTGAATTAATATAAGTTTTCTTGCTGAAGTTTCCAACAAGCGAAGGTTTCCAACATCACAGGATGGGTGACCGACATCCTAGGAGAGACACAGTCGCATCTCTGAGGGAAGCGGAGAGGCTGGCTCACACTGCATGGTGAGGTCCAGCCTGCCAGTGTGGTAAACATCAGGCTGGCTCTTGCACAATGTGCAGGGCGAGGAAGAAGGATGGGGTGTTGGAGTCAGACCCACATGGGGAGGGGAGCCAGGACATGATGCCATGGGTGGAGGCTCTGACCCCGGGGCTGGGGAGGTGGCTGCACATTTCTTACTGGCATGCAGGGAAGGACTCCCAGCACATTGTCCAAACGCCACAGGCACTTGCTATCCTCAGCATTTCAGAGCATGATAGAGACCCTGTTCTTCACAAGCACGTTCTCACAGTGCTCACACTACTCACTTCTTGCCCCAAAGCACATCTCTTGACATGAGAAACTTATGCCATCTGTAAAGTTGGCTAAATTGCTCTTAGGGAGTAATTTTTCAGTGTTCTTCCCGTGGTGTCAATGAGATCATGTTCATCAGCGCCATTGTTTCTCATAATGCCTTTGCCCCGGCATGGCCCTGGAGCAAAACCCAACAGAGTCATGGCCTTGCAACACGGAGGCACACGGGGAAGTGAGAAAAGAGGAATTTGTTAAAAGAGGAAAAAAGAATAAGAAAGCACAAAGGAACAACAAACACTGCCCTTTTTAGCAATATTAGACACAGCATCTGAAAAACAGGTCATTGGTTTTGAAATAGCTCTGATGCTGCCCTGAGCAAGAAAACAACCACTCCCTGGCTCCTGCAACTTGGCACAAAGTGCCATCACGCCCTCCTGTGAACCTGCCGAATTAACAGCTCGGAGTCAAATGGAAGTGAGAAAACAAGGGAAACCTTCAAAAGGCACTAAGGCCAGGTTAGTATGTAGGGCTGCTCAGATCCCCTTCTGAGACATCAGGATGTCCTTTCTTAGCTCGTCAGCCTCTGTAATATCCAGACAAGCAAGAGATGACACTGGTTAGCCTTGAAAGAAGGTCTGGTCTCCTCCCAAGGGCAGAAAGAAGGTCTAAGCAGATCTATGGATGTCATTTCAGTGACATTTGCACAGTGAGGTTTGGTGGCCAGCTGCAGTATGGACTCGGAGATGCGGCAAGACTGCTAAGGCTGGTTGCCACCACTGCTTATGGCAGGGGTCATCTGGTTGTGAAGGTTTGCAGCCTTGGGAATGCCACCCTGCCCTGGAGCCAACCTCACTGGCAGAGCTCCAGCAGCCTTGCTACTGCATGGCTGCACAGGCAACAAGAGGCACCTCTGTGGTCACACAGTCAAACCCACACGGTGACATGGCCCAGGAGCTCACTCTGCTGTCTGGCCCAAGGCCATACTGTGGTGGGTGGACAGAGTCTTTCTTCACAAAGATGTCCTCCGCAAGTCCCTCTCCACCACCACAGTCCATGTTGGTAAGTTTTTAAGAGCATCGTTTATCGTCATGGCTGCAACATCCCAGCCTGCATGAGCCACACTTGCTGTGCTTAGCTGGCCCAACACATTTTTGTCACCTCCAAATTCTGCCAGCACTGTTTGAGCTTGCAGACAACAGGTAAAAACTCTTAAAGTATAAAAAAGGAAAAAGGTCTTAACAGTAAAATCTCTTAACAAGGCGGGGTGGACACCAGATCCCTGTTGGACCCTCCTGGGTGCACCTGGCTGGGAAATTACTTTGATCACTCATTTGGGCTGTGGCGTCCTGTGCCTGGCATGCACATGGTGACCTGTGCCAGCCCAACCTGTCTTGCAAGAGCAACATCACACTGAGGCACACCTGGCTCCTTCATGACCACATTCAGCCCTGGAGATGCCCTGGAGATGCTGAAAACAGTGTGAGCTCATATTTCTGCAACCCCCCCCAAAAAACGGGGCCAGGGAAACAGGCTCTTGCCCAGCAAGAGCTGCTGCTGCTGGCAGGAGGGAGGAGCCTCTCCACCCTCATTTCCTGTAGCACTCAGCTGATCTACACCCCAAATATGTGCCTAATTAGGCTCCAGCTTTTCTACAAGCTAGAACATCCCACAGAGGCTGTGGGGACCAAACCCACAGGCTCTATGAGCTCCTGCCGTCCCACCTGCCCAGTGTTTCCAAGTGTTTAATTCCTGCTGCCATGCCAAGGTGTGAGGTGGTGATGGGGTGGACCGAGTCTCTGTGAGCTCCTCATCCTTGCTGGAGGTTAGAGGTTCCTGCTTACAGACTCATCTCATAAAATAGAGCAAGTTTCCAATTAAAACTGGATTAAAAAAGCTCCCAAACCCCAGAAATAAAATGGGAATCTCAACACATGCCCAGCTCTGGCTGCTATTGAGTTTTGTAATGTAGGGTTCATTTGGTGGGCTGGATTTGGATGCCTTTCTAATCCCCAAAGTCATTTCTTTCCCCTGTTGCAAGAATGTAAAGCACACCCTGTTACTAGGGGAGAACAGCAGAAGAAAGCTCACCACTTCTTTTCTTCTGCTGTGGAGGGAAATTATTCACTGGTATGTGGGTGGATTAGTGCATACGTGACGTAGGGTGACTTTCAAAGAGAACAAATGGGGCTTCTGCTTTTGTCTGCCTCCTTACAGTGTTCAGGGGAGGGGAATGCAGGTTTTCGGTCTGACTCTCTGCATAAGCAGGGCCTCAGCAGTGTTTTCTCCAACCCCCTTGGCGATCCCTTTGGCTCAGTCCCGGACTTGCACTGCAACACCAGTCCTGGGTGCTCTTCTCCTGGGTGTGCTCTGCCTGGGATGCTGGGTTTTTTCCTTTTTTTCATAAAGTAAGGTAAACAGAGGGATGCACACAGTCCATCCTCCTGCCCTGGTGTGAAGGAGCAGAGCTGCAAAGCTTTACAACCACATTCATCCCAGGGTGGGGAGCGGGGTGCCAAGACCAAGCACCCTGGCTAGGGGCAGGGTGCGTTGCCACCAGGCTCTGCTCCCTGGCCAGGGCTGCATGGTGGCATTGGGGGGAGAAGGCTGCACCCGGGACCAGGGCCCTCCTTGGCCCTGAGCTCTGATCTTCTCACCACGTGCCTTGGGTGGCTCAGGACTGGGGCTCTGCTTCACCAGGAGCCCCTTGCAGAAGCCACCAGTGTATTCCATCTATGTAACATCTCTCGCTGTATGTTATATACCTGGCGTGGCTCAGGCAGGGCAAGATGCTCCTGAAGGGTCTCAAAGCCAGAAAATGTGAAGGCGGCCTTGGGGAAGGTGCATGAGGAAAGGGCTGGGTGCTGTCCTGCATGTGGACAGGGAGCAGAGCTGTGGCATGCCAACCTCTCAGGGCACTGGGCATGCTGGGGGGTGTCAGTGGGATGGAGCAGGCTGCTGTGCAGCATGGAGGAGCGAGTTGCAATTTATAAATTGGGCTGAAGGGGAAGTGCTGATGCTAGTGGTGATCTTGTTGCTATAAATAAGAGGAGCGTTCAGCAGCAGAGACGGGTCTTGCAGTCTGTTAGCCACAACTCCCCCTCAGTGCTCTGCTAAACATACGTTTTCTTGCAAAACAGGAGGACACACTCTTGTGCCCAGTATCCCGTGAGGACTCCTGGGGTGTTTGCACCATCCACTTGTAACGGTGAGGTGCCACTACTGTCAGTGCTTATGCCTTGGTGCCCCTGGGTGCTTACCCCACGCTCCCAAGCATCCCTGGTGCTGCGTCACCATCATGCTGTGACAGAGATGCCGGATATCACACCCATCAGTGCTGCTCCTTTCCCCCCCAACTCTGGGTGGCCCCAGACCCCATGCACAGGTGGTAAATGAGTGGAGCGGGGTACAGCAAGCATGGGAGAGTGGATGTCACTTGGCTTGTGGCCATTTCTTCCATCACTTGGCTGTGTGATATGGATAGTTCCCATCAAGGCAGACAGCCATATGCAGGGCTGCCCTCTGGCTAAGAACTCCTCCATGGAGAGTATCACACTCAGTGTGTGTGTATACATATTTTTATATATTTTTATATATTTTTTTATATATATGTTACAGAAAAATATAAAATATATAAAAATAAAAATATATAAAAGTATTTTTATTACATACACACACACATATATAAAAGAATATATATATTCCTATGTCCTATTACAGGAAATACATATACATTTTATATATATTTCCTTCCAGCAGCCTACAGTCCCTGCAGGGGATGGGTGTGTGGGATGAGCACTCTCCCATGTGCACCAAGTACCTGGCCTGTGCTGTCCCTTGGCTCTGAGTGCTGAAGTCCCTTGGTGCTCTTGGGACCCTCGCCATGCCCTGGGAGGCCAGGGGTTTGTGCTGTTGGGTGTAGTCTGGGATTTTTAAGAGCAGAGAAGCCATTTCTTGTGCCTGATCTCCAGTGGGCATCACCCCTTGGCCGATCCCAGCAGGGATGCTGTGATGGCTGCTGGGTTTGCAGAGTCCTGGGGCTGAGCAGGGGCCCAGGGACCTGCCCGAGGGCACAGCCCATCCCCTGGAGCTGGCAGAGCTCATGCTTCATGTGAGCAATGGAGGGATCCCCTATCACCACCAGCCTTGTGGTGACTCAAGTATGTCTTTCTCTGAGAACATAAATCACTCTGCACTGTGCTTTCCAGCACGCTGAGATGGCTTGCGATTGAAACAGAACCAGGATGAGGACAGAAAAAGTGCAAAACCACCATGTGAAGCAGGATGTGACAGCCGTGACAGCGAAATGCACCATTTAAAGCCTTCCCACACCTTGCAGAAGCTGTGTACTGGCATCTATGCTGGCCACAGGGCGCGATGTCTTTGCAAGTGTTCACGTGTTCGTTTTTCACCTGCCTGGAAGGCTGGGAGCTGGGGCTGCGGTGTTGAAAAAGCATCAAAACCAGATGCCAGGCTGCTTTCCCTGACACCTGGGGTGTGCCCCACACTTTGTCTGCATCCGAGAGCCATGGAGATTTTGGGAAGGACCTGCTGTCCCTGGGGTTAGCTTCCCCACAGTCTCTGCAGTCTTCCCTGCTGCCGCCAGGCATTTTCAATGGTTGTCAGCAGAGTATTTGATGTGTACAGCACACAGAGAGATGGAGGAGAAGAGCAAGGGTCTCACCCCCCTCTCCCACCTCTTCTCCCAGGCCCACAGGGGTGCAAGGACTTCCAGGAAGGTCCCTGTGCCAGCATGCTGGCAGTGGCACTGCGCCAATCTTCCCCTGGCAGCCATCGCCACCACCCTCATGCTATGCCACCACACCGGTTCCCTCTTCCCCTCTCAGCCGTCACATCCTGCAGCTGGTGGTGGGTGCTTGTACAGGATCCCACAAGGAAGAGGGGGGGTCCCAGGAGGGAAGCCGGCACAGCCTCCAACCCTGGCACTTGCCTGGTGCTGCCAGGCATGCAGCCAGCTCTGCTCTCCCCAGCACCATGTGTGAGAGTGCAGGGGGAGCACGCTGCACCCACTCTGCTCTGATTTCCAGGCTCACAGAGCAGCAAGGAAGGGGTTGTGTGGGGTCTGACACCCTCCCTCCAATAACCACCTGCAGTTCCAGGCTTAATCCTACCTCCAAAAGCAAAAACATTACAGACCAGGCAAGCTGCCTTTGCAAAGGCTGCGTAGACCAACTGCTGCGCCATGCTGCACGTGGGAGGGACTCCGCACTGAGTTCCCTGAAGCCTATCTAAGGAGCAGTGGGAGGTTGGATCAGGAATTATAAAACAAATTCACTGAAAACACCAGAGCTATGAAATTGCCTTGTCACCCAGCTGCCTCCCCCCACAAAAGGAGGAACAGAAGCAAAGAAAATGGAGATGCTGTACTTGCCTTGCGTCAAGGCCTCTCCTCTGTCCTGTGCTTGGGCTGGGATGAGGATGGTCTCAACTTCTCAAGCTTGTTGGGAAAAGCAGCTGGGCATCGGGAGCTTTGCGATGCACCCCAATCTTCCTATTTCTGTCTTACTGTCGGCTGGGGCAGAAAGGAGGAAGTCAGAGTGGTGGCTGTGGGAGGGTGTGTTCCCCCCCCGAAACCCAACCAGCCCTGCTCGCGCTGGCCAAAGCCCTGCCAAATCATCCTGCCCTGCGGGGCTGATCTCCTCCCTGGGCTACACTGGGGGGTCTGCAGCCCTCCCACTGCACCCAGGAAAGGGACCCTATGCAAATACCACCCTTTTTGCACCACTTTTAACCTTTCACAGCATGGCTGGGGGCCAGCCCATCCACCCAGTGGGCTAATAAAGCTGGCAGTGGGGAAAACTGGTTGCTTTGGGACCTATTGGTAGCCCCGGGGTGCAGAGAAGATGGGGAGCTGGCTCCCCTTGGACTCTGGGTTAGGCTCTGTGTCGTGGTTTAGCCCCAGTCGGCAACCAAGCAC